>LRSR01009133.1:0-11514 GCA_001579985.1 Hypsibius dujardini | reverse complement strand
CTGCCTGCCTGCCTGCCTGCCTGCCTGCCTGCCTGCCTGCCTGCCTGCCTGCCTGCCTATCTGTCCAAATTTCTGCCTGTCTGTCTAAACATGACTGACAAAACCCGTCAGCGGATGAGTGTCCCAGTACCAGAAGCCAAGCCGATGAGTACGAGTTAACGGTGTCCGTTCCTGGAAGTCCCTGTCATTTCCTGGAAGAGAAGAACATGGGATGTCAAAAACACAAACACTTGTCACGCACTCATAACTGAAATACACAAATAGCAATCGTAATCGATATAAAGCCAAATCTACAGAAGTATCTACAGAAAAGCAGTTCATACTGCTACTGCCTACAAAATGGTTCACTGAAAAACTGCTTTACAAATGCAAATGCATTGCGTGATGGATCGATTGGTCGATTCGTTGATTAGTGGAACTGAACCCGTTTGGTAACCTATTTCCTTTCTTGCTTTCTTGCTTGCTTGCTTGATTGATTGACTGACTGTCATCGGAACTGAATCCCGTTCTGTAACCTATTCGCTTGCTCGGTTGATTGATTGATTGACTGACTGTCATCGGAACTGAGCCCCGTTTAGTAACCTATTCGCTTGCTCGCTTGCTTGATTGATTGACTGATTGACTGTCATCGGAACTGAACCCCGTTTTGTAACCTATTATTTTGCTTGCTTGATTGATTGATTGACTGACTGTCATCGGAACTGAACCCCGTTTTGTAACCCATTCGCTTGCTTGCTTGATTGATTGATTGATTGACTGTCATCGGAACTGAACCCCGTTTTGTAATTCATTCGCTTGCCTGCTTGATTGATTGAGTGATTGACTGTCATCGGAACTGAACCCCGTTTAGTAACCTATTCGCTTGCTCGCTTGCTTGATTGACTGATTGACTGTCATCTTCCCGACCGAGAAAGCCCTGTCCCATTCTCAATAATTCATCCAACCGACGTCCACGCTACCGGTTGCTTCACTCATTGAATCAAATGTGCCGGGGAACAAAATCGAAGAACTTTGCAAAATTGCAATTAAATTATTTAAAAATGCTTCTTACGCGAGGACATTGAAGCAAAATCCCGATCCATTCTACTTCCGCTTGCGGTGCCGTGTTGGTCAGACAATTCCGCCATGGAAATGCCGGGTAAATCTCCAGTCAGGTTGTTCGCTGATTTTGTGAGCGGTGAGTGGAGTGTGAATTAAAAAGATGGCACGAGATTAAAATTCAATTAGAATTTGAGACGTGTGATCGCATATCTGCGGTACTAATCAATTAATCGATCAATCAATCAATCAATGCTGACTAGAAGCTTATCGGCCCTTAACAAGCAGGAACAAAACCCTTGGGCCTTAACCAGCACGAAGGAAACCCGTTCTTACAAATGTATCAGCGGTTCCTTGTCAAGCTGTGTTAAATGTTAATCAATAAATCAACCCGAACAAACCGATGCTTTATAGGAACAAACGGAAACATTGCAAGAAAAAACGGAGTCTATCTTCCAAAATGTCTTGCGAACGTACTCGAACAAATAGCGAAACTGCCCGATCAAGTGAAAATATTTTGGAACAACTTGACGAAACCGAAAGGAGCGTCACGCAAGTACGGGAAATGTAACTTGCAGAAAGCGAACAGAGCCGGCTATATTGTGAGCATGCAGCTTACAACGGAACCGATGTCGTGTCACAAATGTAACTTGCAGAAAGCGAACAGAGCCGGCTATATTGTGAGCATGCAGCTTACAACGGAACCGATGTCGTGTCACAAAGGAATTTTCGAACAGATTTGAAAAACTCCAAAAGTGACGATTCATATTTTCAAAACTTCCTCCACGAAAACCCACCGAATCAAAATTTATCCTGACTTCATTTTTGATCTGGATTCCATGCGATATATTGTTTACCTTCTGGCCGTTCTCTCCTTAGGGACACTCTCTTCATCGAGGACGGCAGTAAAACTTCCCTCCTGTCCGAAGATCCCACCTTTCCCCCTTCCCTCATCCACCTGCTTGCTCAAGAACGCCCACGATCACCCGGAAAGTGACGCCACCACGCCCATCTCCGATCTCGATTTTTTCGACTTTGTAGCACAACAAACAGGAGGAGAGGCAGAACACCAACCAATTCAAGGTAGAAACTCAGCATTGATTGATTGATTGATTGTATATTTAATAACTTTTTGATTTATGTTTGACTCAATTGCTTGATTGTTGATTGGCCAATTTGCTTCCCACAGAAATTCCATCTGTTTCAATTATTTTGCCCTCCGTTGCTGCCGTTGACGAATCGCCTCCGGAAGAGATCGTCCAGTTTAAGGAAGAAGCAAAGCCTCTAGTCGAAACTCAAAGCGAGGAAGGTACAAAGGGGAAGCCAGAATTTGAAGCGAAAGGGGAAGAGGAAGAAAAGGTCTCATTTTTCGATCTCTCTGCTCACCTGAGTGGATTGTTTCCCGACCCGTTTCAAGCCTACGTCTTTTCGGGGTTGCTGGTTTGGTTGTTGTTGACGGTGATTCTGCTGCGGAGGGAGTGGAAAAAGTCCAGTCGCATTGTTTTGGACGTCTTTTTGCAACAGGGTCCAGGTAAGTTGTAGTTGATTGATCGATTGATTGATTAGGCGATTATTATCCTAACTTAAATCAGTTTGGCCGAGAAATTGCAATTGAAAATACGAAATCTTTCCGACCATCTTTCCCAAATCTGGACAACATCATCACTCAGATGACATTAATCACGTTGGTCTATATTTTTAGAAGCCATCCAGCTGGTGGAGGACCGATACAAAGATCAGTTGAATCTGCCTGGAGAGTATTCGCTTCTCTCCTGAAGAAATCTTCCCCACCGCGTCACTTCCCCCTTCAGGATCTCTCCGACATGTCTCAACTAAAGAAATTCTTCGAGAAGACTAAGAAAGACGTCAAATTCAAGGCCGCTGGTCAGGGCCATTCACTCGGTCGCAGCGATGACCGTCCATCCGTCCAACCGGAACCTTCCGACAATAACCAGCGCGCCGCTCAGACTGCGCATCCGGCTAGCACCACCGGGCGGCCTGGACCTTCTGACACTAACCAGCGCGCCGCTCAGGCTGCCTTGGCTCGGCTTGAGCAACGGATGGGAGCTATGGGCGGGAATGCTAATCTTCTCCGTGAAGTCTACACTGAAATGGGTTGGTGTTTCAAACTCATCTGCCCAAATGTCTGGTCCCTCTGCACTTTAGTTGGGTCGTCTAGGCTAGAGCCATTTGTGATTGGTTGTTTGTTTGATATTTCCTCTTTACCGGTCTGTTACATTGTTTGTCAGTCTGTTTGCTGCTCCATATGCATATGTGTCTGTCTGCTAATCGTCAGTATTGTCTGTTAGGTTACCTGTCTTTTTATCTGATTGTGTGTCTACTTGTTTGCCTGACATTTACGTGTCTTATTCAACGATTCTGCCTCGCTTTTGTCAAGGAGTTTGCCGCTCTCATTGGCTGTCTTTAAACTTGCCTTCTACCTGTCTGCCTGCCTATCTGTCTTGACTGTCTGCCTATTTGTCTGCCTGTCTGTCTGTCTGTCTGTCTGTCTGTCTGTCTATCTGCCTGTGCCTGCTTAGTTGTGTTATGTGTTCTAGGTTATAGTCGTGTGGAAGTGGAAGCCGGTGCCGGGGCCAGTACATCAGCCGGCAGCAGTGGTGTAGGTGGTAGTGGATCAAGTCACAAAACTGGGAATGAAGCCGCGGAGCACCCGGTCCTGGCGGTGGAGGGCGTTTTCTACAAATGCCCGGTCATTGGACCGTTCGTCCTTCCGCGCGACGAGATGGAGAAGAAGATTCAGGAGTTTCTGAGAGAGCAGTTGGCCATCGATCCGACCATCACGTCGGCGGTGATGCTGGCGACCTTCAACAAGGACAAGGAGAAGCTGCAGTCGGGCCGAGAGACGCTGCGCAAGTACCTGGAGAATATCCTCCAGCAACCAGGGGAGGAGAAGTACCGTAAGATTCGGGTGCAGAATAAGGCCTTCCAGGAGCGGGTTCTGGCGTTGGAGGCGGCGGATAAGTTCCTCGAAGCGGCTGGCTTTCAGAAGGTGACGATTTCGAACGAGGGAAAGGACGAGGACTTCTTCCAGCTGCCCTCTGCGGACGACCTCACCGATCGACTGACCCTCATGCTGGAGTATCTGGACCAGGCGGAGCCGGTGCTCGCCGAACTGGACCGCGGCATTCGCGTGTTCCGGCCGAGCGGCGCGGTGTCCCACTTCAACCTTCCGGAGGACTTTTACAGTCGCACCGCGGAGGAGCTGCAGGAGGAGTACGCGCGACGCCGCGCGGACCTGGAGAAGAGCCAGACGCTGCGCACTCGGGCGATGCGGGAGCAGGACACGCAACGCTCTGCGCGGAAGCACCGCTTCACCGTACTCCGCATTCGCATGCCCGGACCAGATGGCGGCTTCATCCTGCAGGTCAGAGTTACGTTAGAGTTTTTTGGATGCCTAAAGAGTCTGTTAAATTTCTTAGTTTCAATAATGCGACCTTGTAGGGCACCTTCGGGGCGTACGAGAAGCTGTCAGCGGTGGAAGCCTTCGTGCGGGAAAATCTCATCAACGAACAGTTGCCGTTTGTCCTGACCACGGCGGTTGGCAACCGGCTGAGCAACGTGGAGGCCCGGTTGAACGAGCTGGACTTGGTGCCGGCGGCCATCATGAACTTCCAGTCGCTGTTGCCGGTGCCGCCGTCCGGCCGCAATGCGGATATTCCCTTTTTGAAGGAGGAGTCGATGGCCTTGATGCAGATACTGTAGACTGATTAGTCTCTATGTCTCCCGGACTTGCTAATTTCCTGGTTGTTGCCATTCTTTCAAGTAGGCGTTTTAAAATTTTGTGCAACTAGATATTCGCCTCAAGAATTATGAGATGATTTTAAGAAGACCTCTTCGACTCACGTGACTGGGACAGTTGCCGGCCTTTCTGGCTCTCTGTCTGCCCGCATGTCTGCCTGCCTGCCATTTGATAGTCTGTCTGTCTGTCTGTCTGTCTGTCTGTCTGTCTGCCTGTCTCTTTGTTTGACTGATTGACTGTCTGTTTGGTTTTCTGCCTGACTGGTTGCCGGTCCGTCGGTCTGTCTGTACACGGTCTCTCTGTCTGTATAGATGTTTAATTCTTCGCTTGCCTGTGTGGTCGCATCTTTCTGCCTCTCAGCATGGTTTTTCTTTGCTGATTCGCTGGGCTCTTTACGTTCTGTGCTTCGAGAATTCGTTTGCAGAGATGTTGCAGTAATTCCACGAAGTGGTCTTTTTCCCAATCGACTTCGAATTTGTTATCGTCCGATAACGGTGCGTTATCAGGTCCACCGGCTAATCAGCTTATTAGCTGGTAGTCTCACCAGCCTCGCGATGACCCGCGAAACAAGCGAGAATTTTCCCCACTTTATTGAGGATAAACATCGAATCGTTGGCCTTTGCGTTGTTATTTGAATTAATTGCTGAAACAGTTCTCGAAAATTTAGCCTCCGCTGAAAACAGTTGGTCCCCGGATCACGCAAGCCCACTACCGGTTCCGTATGAGGATGGGTTTAAATAAGCTAGTATTCGTGCTGATGGCGCAGGTGATTCTCCTGCAGGAAATCACAGGTATGTGTTTTATCGTGTTCTAGAACTGTCTTCTGTTTTTGACTTCCTACACTTTTCACTTTTTTCTGATGGGAATTTTCCCACTAATATTACATATGAAGAAATGTAGAGACAAATAAATTGACTTCCAAGCACATGTAGATAAGTAAAAGACAGACAGACAGACAGGCAGGCATGTGGGCAGACAGAAAACAGACAGACAGACAGACAGACAGACAGACAGACAGACAAACAGATAGACAAACAGACACAGACATCCTTATAGACAGACAGACAGACAGTCAAAGAGGCAAGAGATGTGTCAGTTGCAGGCAGTTAATTCGATTTATCACCTTATATTTTCAGGACAAGGTGGAGTTTTCAATCCCTTTCCCGGCTCTCCGGGAGGCTCTTTCGCACCAGGTGCCGGTGGTGCTGGAACAGGAGCTGGGGGCGACGCCGCTGGAGACTTTCCCTCTGGACCAATGACCGATCCGAGCACTGAAAACTGCGAGTTAGAAGCTTGTGGATTCGGATGTTCATCCAAGTCGTACACCGCTGTCTGCCATGAACTTGCTACGGATGAAGAAATTGAGAAATTCTTTTCCAATTTGATGCTCTTCAAAGGCAATCTTCCTTTAACTGTATCTCTGGAAGGAAAGCGAAAGTACAAGGCTAAAACTTTCGCCCCGGTTAAGGACAACCTGGTTCACTTGGTGATCGCAAAACACGACGGATTCTCATTCAAGATGCTGAAGGGACTGACGCTACCAACACTCTTGGCTATGACTGTTCAGGTTTGTTTAACTGTTTGCTTGTATGTTTGTCTGTCGATTTGTCAGTTGATTTATCAATCCATCTATACCTCTGTCAGTCTGTTTGTTTGTCTGTCTGACTGACTGCCAGCCAGCCAGCCTGCCTGTCTGCCGGTCTGTCTGTCTGTCTGTCTGTCTGTCTGTCTGTCTGTCTGTCAGTCTATCTGTCTGTCTGGCTGCCTGTTTGATTGTCTGTCTGTCTGTCTGTCTTCCGACCTATCTGTCTATCTGTCTGATTGTCAAGTTTAGATCGCAGCAATTCAGATTGGGTATTTTTTTCTTCCGAGGTGTGCCCACTTAAACTAAAAAGTATTTCCACAGGAGAGTCACAACGTGACATTGGGTTCCGGTGAGCTCACCAGTTTCTCCCGTCTCCGTGAAGTGGCCTTCGTCAAGACTACCGTGTGGAGTATCGCCAAGAAATCGTTCGAGGTATTGACCGACCTACAACTACTCGCCTTAGATGGTGGTTATCAGCCGCCCTTCACCCAGGAGGAGCGGGACCATCTCCTGCGACTGCATTGTGACTGTAAGAATGCCTGGATTAGGGCGTACCTGGTGAAGCATCCGCTCGTCATTCAGCCCAAGGCGCGTGGCGAGATCTATAAAGTGGGCATGCTCTGGAGTGAGGCGGTGGAGAAGGAGCTCATCTTCTACCCGGTTAATTGTACCGTTGGCATTGTCGAGGATGCCAGTTTCGAAAGCGAATTGTACTCCGTGGATGACGTTTGCCCAGGAAAAGTCTGATTGCCTGTTGTTGGAAACGCACTATTTATTCTGAAACCCGTATTCTATTCCGCGTTACGCCACAGCAGGAAACCTCCTTGAACTAGCAATTAAATAACCAATCGTTAATTTTCGCACCGTAAGCGATGGTTCTCGTTGTCAATTTCGGACAGGCAGATAGCCAGGCAGGCAGACAGGCAGGCAACAGACAGACACACAGACAGACAGACAGACAGACAGACAGACACAGACACACAGACACACAGACACACAGACACGTAGACATACACACAGACACACAAACACACACACAGACACACACACACACAGACACGTAGACATACAGACATACAGACACACAGACACACATACACACAGACAGACACACAGACACACAGACAGGCAGACACACAGACCAAGAAAAATTGGGACACGTAAAGAGACAAGCCAATGCCACCGAGGTCAGACAGATAAATTAAGATGTAACCGCGTGCCAAAGGCTCTCAGCGGACAAACGTTGAGGCTCTTGACCTAACCAGACAACAAATATGTGTGTGCCTAATAAATTAATTGCCGTGCCCGCCTCAGGTAACATCCACACTTTTATTCCAGTCATTTCTTATGATTTCTAGACAGAAATGCTTTGAAGCACCTTTTTGAAGAAATCAACTCCTAGCAGGTGTGCACCGTGCATGTATAGAACAGCATATGTAGATGTTTGCTATAGATATCTTTAAGACCTCGTTCGCCCCACGGTTAATTTCACACGTCAAACATGAACGCGTCATCGTCGTAAAAATTGTACTTTTGACTTATTGCATGATCGGAATTACGGTCCAACAAAGGAACTTGCATAGAGACAAATATTTATTTCAAGTTTTATCTATTTGTAATAAAATTTATTGATCATTTCTATCCTGTAAAGATGTATTACTCAATTCGGTAGGAGTTCTTTCTAATAAACCCAGGATCCACGGCGAGACGGGTTGTGGGAGAGGAAGGAGGAATCTTTACGTCGTCGAGGTCGGTGAAGGCGACCTTCACCGTCTTGGCATTAAACGAGACGGACCGTTCTCGTACCATGCTATGGGACATCTGCGACACCGCGTTTCTACTCATCCCCGTGCCCCCGCCGTACGCATGGACGCCGGACCACTGGACCTTCGAGAGGTGGGTCCTCGCGGAACGGACCGTTGTCTTCCAATGACCGTTCAGCCAGTAGTACAGCAACGAATTAGTCGCGCTATTGCCGTGAGCCATCAGGATAGCCAAAAGGTTAACCCACCTGAAATTAGAACGATGGACACTGCTTCCAGTACGGTGCAATCATCTGTCTGTCTCTCTGAGTCTCTGTTTGTCTGTCAGTCTGTCTGTCAGCTTGATTGACTGTCTGTCTGTCTGCCTGCCTGCCTGTCGGCCTGCCTGCCTGCTTGTCTGTCTGCCTGTCTGTCTTTCTGTCTGTCTGTCTTTTGCCTGTCTGTCTGCCTGTATATTTGTCTGTCTGTATGCTTATGTCTATCTGCTCGGAATAGCATAATGTTAGTGTCCGTGCGATTTCGATTCCTATTCGGTAAAAATGTGGAACTCAGTACTCACCGCGGAGCATCGATGGTCTTATTGAAGATGAAGAGGACGGCGACCGGTCCCCATGACACGATAAAAACCAGAAACAGCTTGAAGAGCGTCTTGACGAGCATGATCTCCTCACGCCACGCGGATCGAGCTATGCGGTCCGCTTCACTTTCGTTTTTGCGGCTCGGTGCCTGGGTGATGAGATTGCGAGAGAGCGTGGTCTTGCGGATGGTCAGGTAGATACGGAAATAGGCGAAGAAGCAGAATCCGATGGGGATGATGACGCTGACAAAGGCGTAAAAGAATGAGTAGGACCAGAGGCGGAGGTCCAGCCAGCAGAGGAAGAAGTTCTCGTCGTAATATGCCTCACCTGGACAGGCAAACACAAGCTTAGTAGATCGGTGAGACCGACAAAAGATAATAGACAGACATACACTCAGACAAGCAAACAGACAGACAGACAGACAGACAGACAGACAGACAGACAGACAGACAGATATGCAGGTAATGAGTGATCTACATGAATAGATGAAGATAATAATGAGACAGACAAACTCGGCAAAGGGCGACCACTCAATTTAATAGACAGACAATCAAGCGGGTATGCGTGGGGGTTGTCCTTACCCCAACCGACGTGGTTGGGAAGGTGGATCAAGTGGGCGTTCACCCACAGTATGATCATCATTATTATGGGAATGAGCGGGCGACTGAAAAGCCGATGATGCAAGGGCAGATGACAAATGCACAAGTACCTGCGGAGAGAACATGTTTGTACCGCAGGAAACGCCTCGTATGCGTCCTTGATTACTGGGCTGTTTCCGGGTCTTGAGACCTTCCCGTGTTGTCGTCAGAGCAGCTGCTTTCGACAATGCCCGTCACCTTACCGTTCAAACGCGATGGCCGCTATGGAATACAGCGAGCTTGAGCAACCGGGTACGCATATGGTCGCGATGAACTGACAGAGGACTCCCTTGCCGTGCCAGAAGTCCGCCGAATTCACAGCACCTGCCAGGAGTGACACAAATATAATCATAGTAAATTTAAAATTCAGCCTGTAATTATCAAGTTATCATTACAAAATAAGACATGAAGTAATATAAAGAGAAATAGCTCAAGGATGAGATCATGATTTATCAGTGTAGAGAAAAGTTACGTTTAATGCACGTTTATTGTACTGAGTACGCTTAGTGTGTTTTGGGTAATTTGTATAAATTATTAAACTGTAATATCTCAATTAAAGAATTTTTTTCTTATTTTTTTGTAATTTCAAGTGATTTTAGCTTTTAATGTATTTTTAATGTATATTCTGCTTAACAAATGAAATTTTAGTATTTCAATTTTGAGCATATCAGTATACATTTGTACAGTAATTATATATATCATATCGTGTAAGCTATGTCTACGTGATTTTAATGCAAACTGTGACATACCAAGGATATTGAAAGGCATACTGATGGCGTTGACTAGCAGGTCACTGATACCGAGATTGAGAATGAAGACATTGCGAAGCTTCCGGAGCTCTTTCACCATGAGAATGGAAAAAATCACCTGTCAAAAAAGCAGATTGAGATAAATTATTATATCGCGTCATTGTCTGCTTGCCTGTCTGCCTGCCTATCTGTCTGCTTACCTGTCTGTCTGCCTGCCTGCCTGCTTGTCTGTCTGTCTGTCTGTCTGTCTGTCTATCTGTCTGTCTGTCTGTCTGTCTGTCTGTCTGTCTGTCTGTTTATAAGGATGTCTGTGTGTCTGTGTGTCTGCCTGTCTGTTCCATCAACATTATTAGTTCACAATTAATAAATAATATGCTGCCGGCATAGAAGTGTGACTGACCCGCATTAGACATGCACGCTGCTGCGAATTATTAATGCCGATAAAAAGGCGTTCACACGAAAACTATTTTAATGTTTCTGCGTTTTTTAATTCAGTTAAGTGTTGAGTGTTAGTTATACTTTTAGTTCGAGAAGCGCCAAACAGACTAGCAGCAGCACATCGCTGAGTGCGTGCTCTCTCATAGGCCTTGTGGGACCGGGGACTAAATAATTGCCGGCATCGCTGGGAATATGCAAGAATTCGACACAAACTGACAAAAAAAAAGATCTGCGCAATTAAATTTTTAAAAAATACGATTTTGTCGTTATCAATTAAATAATGGTTAAAATTCGATAAGAATTTTTTTCTACTTTATTAGACGGACTGTTTTCCCAAGACCACGCCCCTTGAGTGTCAGTCCGAAAACAGTCTGCTTACGAAACAATTTCCGATGGTCCCCGAAACGGCCAAAAGTCCCATAAATACGCAGAATGTGATGCGCAACCACCAATCATCCAGAACCTCGGTCGATTGAGTGGAGTTGTCGCTGCTGTTATTTCCGAAGTATCTCCCGTAATACTGGCTGATGTTGTCTGCCGTTGCGTTCCTCGTCACGTGCAGCATCTTTCCTCTCCTTCTTTTTTCCCACAAAATGGATACGCAAAAAATACGCGAAACAACCTTTCGCGAAAAAGAACGCGACCCAATCAGACCGAGTTTTTCGCCATTCAGATAATAAATAGAAATAGAGATAACAAATATGAATAAAAATAGTTAGTATAAAAAACGACTAGAAAGCGAAAAGTTTTAAAATATACAAAGCGAGAGAGAATACAGCGAGTTTTGCCTGGAGCGTGTGAGGATTATATAGGAAGAGCGAGAAGAGGCTTTCTCCTGTTTCCTCCAGTTAATGCGAAGAGAGAGAGAAACAGACCGGCAGACACACAGACACACAGACAGATAGACAGATAGACGGACAGACAAACAGACAGACAGACAGACAGACAGCCAGACAGACAGACAG
>LRSR01009131.1:0-13799 GCA_001579985.1 Hypsibius dujardini | reverse complement strand
CTTGCCCCCGCTTGCGGGTTGAGGGGGCATGACTTGTTAGTCTGTTTGCATGTTAAAGCTTGCCCCCTGCCCTGGGGGAGGGGGGGTTTGCCACCCCCTGGCTTGCCATCCCCTCCGGGCCGACCTCAATCCGCCACTGGCCGTGACAAATCTTACCGGGTTCGCGGCGTATCCACACAAAGCCGCCGTCCGTAACAGCCAAAACTGCGGCATTCGTGAGCTGGCATACAAGTCTGGAGCGACGTTCTGACTGATGGGTCCCGGCAGGAAGCACAGACAATGCCAGAGAAACGCGGCCGCAGTAATCTTGGCCAGCAGTAACTGTCGCACGGCGCGAGGATGATGAATGTTATGATGATCATGACTGCTGCTGTCCGGTGGCGGCTTAGTCCTCACGGTGAACAGCGATCTCTGCGGACTCGATGGAGCCACAACCGTTAGCTTCAAACGGAGATGGACGAACAAGGCGGCGTAAAAGACTCCCGTCAGTCCCAGGGGGAGGTAACGCTCCATCCAAGTGTACACCGTGCTGTACGGTCCGCCGGTCGATTGGGTGGAGCAGTACTTGAACGGCTCGTACGTGGTGAAAGTCAAACCGATCCCGAAAAACAGCGGGATGTTTAGGACGAACCCCAGGAGCCACGAGGCGCACACCATACCAATCAGGGCAGTTCTGCTTGTCGCCCTCCTGTACATGCGGAGGAACGTCAATTAACAGATAAATTTATCATGCAACAACATCCTTGATGGATGTCATCGCTAGAGCACTCACGTGACCCTGCTAATTGGAGTTTGATGGTTAGGAGATCATTTCAATATGATTGATGTGTTCGTTTAAAGATAGGGTTCACCCACTGTAACCCAGTCAACATGATTAACCGTATCGACGGACGGACGGACGGACGGTCGGACGGTCGGATTGACTGGTTGCCACAAGGAGTGGGTGCCAGTGAAGAGTCACGGAAAGGTTGAAGTGACATTTATCTACATTTATTACCTACTTACTCCAAGTAACACCCTTCTTTCAGTATCAACATTAATGAGGCACTATCCTCCGAAATGTCAGAAAGAACTGACAGAGATATTCCGGTATTAGATGCGATGAATGTTGTCACCTCTTCTTCTGTTTTTCGATACTTGCTAATACCTTTTTTTTGGATTAACAATAAGTCCTCGTAAAAGCTGTTGTCCGATGCTATTAATTTTTCGATTATTTTTGTAACTAATTTTGCTTGAATTTTAATGCGTTTAATTGTACCGTTTTAACATTTGCTTTGTTGCTGAATATTCTTAAACCTTTTGCTGGGTGCAGCGCGTGCTCCGTTCATATACCTGTATAAAAGCGGTCGAGTGACGGCGATCAAGCGGTTCACCGCCAGCAGAACGCTGGCCCAGCTCTCCGCATGAACGGTGCTTTTATGGACGAACATAAAACTGGGGCAGTGAAGGGCGAGGCCGGCGCTGCCGGGGATCAGAGCTTTGTACGAGTCGACCGTCAACACGGGGAATGAAATTGCACATAAGAAAAGATGCTGACAGGTGAGGTGAACGATCAGGAACCCGGAACCGTCACGGAGTTTTCGCTGGCTCAACGCGGCAACCAACAGGCAGACCAGCAGGACCGTCCCGCAGATGCTGACCGTTGCGGTGAAGACAAACCATCCGGTGATGGAGGCATGCACACCGGAAGCATAGTAGTCATAAGATCCGTTGCAATTTGCAGTAAGATTACCCTTCGTGGGCGTGGAGAATTGGCACTGCGAAGTGAAGTTTTCCATAGCGAAATGTACGAATGGGCTGTTATTTTAATTGGAAATACGAAACGGTTCGCCAGACGAAGAGAAAAATTTGCCGATGACTCCTGACCGATTATTGAGTGGCTCCTTACATGCGAATGGATCTTATTATCGCGTTTGTAGCTCAGCAGGGGAACATGCTCTTGATGATAAGATCACGGGAGTTCCCGCGTTGCTACCTGCTCAATTTCCGTCGCGAAGGTAATCTCCTTGACCTTTGGGAGAAGCCGAAAATGGCTAATCGAATGAATGTAAAAACCCTTATCAGCGAATGTAATCGAATCAAATCAAATCGAATCGAATCGAGTCGATGTAGACTAATCGAATCGAATCGATTCGAGTCGATGTAGACTAATCGAATGAATCGAATCGAGTCGATGTAGACTAATCGAATGAATGTAGAACCCTTATTAGCTTCGAGGGCTGGGATTTCAATTTCACAAATTAGAAGGGAGCAAAAGTAAAGGGCCTTTTGATTCCCTCGGGTTTTCTGTGTACTTCAGCAGCGAAGAAGCCTCATAAATTTTCCCCTGAAGCAAGGGCAACAGAGAATAATTATGTGGCTCAGCCGCTGTGATGATTATCACATTTTGGGTCGAAACAAACAATAATAATACGGATGAGTCAATCGGTTCACGCATTATACCTTGACATTGCAACAATGGTGCATGATGTCAAGGTTTTTAAGCTACACTATAGAGGGTACGTGGTGCGTACAGTTGTATTATCTGAATGTCAATGTCAATTTCGATAGCAAATTTTTTAGCCTACAGCAAAGTGTGTTATCAGAATTACCGAAAGATGACAAAATAATTTCATTCCTATAAGTGGAAAGATATGCAGAACACGCGGATACAGAAATGCTGTATACGCGGCGATTGCAGTCGATATCCGGACACCCTCCCGGGACCACGGCCGTAATGAATTATATATAAATGGCTTCTGCGCTAATTTGTTATTCTCGCTGGGTGAGCAACCATGTATGGGGGATTTTCCAAGGACTGATCAGCACTGTAATAGTAGACTTCCTATCCGGAAAGAGATTGCTCTGACGTGGGAGCAGAAAGATCACGAGGTTGCTGTGCAAAATTTAGCCAGCTGACGATTTCGTGAGGGATGAAATGTGCTGGTGCAACAATCCGCCCGTCTAGCGAATGATCAGTAGTCAGTAAGGGAGGTTGACGGTCGATATGAGGGTGGTGCAAAGCCATTCCAGATAGTGAAGTAGTGAATAATTCCGTCAGGGGTCGAGGACGCTTAATGAATGTCCTCGCCGGATTGTGAAGGACCGGTCAGGGTGGCAGAGGGGATCAGCGACGGCTTGAGGTCGTTGCGAAGGGGGAATTGCGAGGCCTTAGGCTACAAGTCCTCCTCCCCTTCCCTCTTTTTGTCCGGTCTCCCTTTCTAATTCCCATTGTTGATCAATTTCATATAGCTCAATAAAATGCGGATTAATTGTGTTAGAATTCTTGCTGTTTCCTCATTACAAAAAAAGTTCATACCCTATATATAGCATACTGCCCGAGCGAGTGCGGAGTGAAAAGCCAAAACGCCCACTTTTATGTTCACTCCCGTGGTTATGACCACACCATTTATTCGACCAATGTCCAAATTTTGTGGTTGCTAACTAAAAGATTGAGGAACAATTGGGCTTTCAATATTGTCAACGCCTAATTCGCCAATGGAAGGGACTTTCTAGTGCAGCGGACGAATATTGCAGACCGAAGCGATAGATGGTGGGTTGTCGGGATATCGTTCAAGAAAGATCCGGTGGTAATAGTAGACAATTTGTTTTAAATAGGGGACGGCCAGGACGGGTGGTCAACGGTCCATCAGGATGGTAGTTTAAGTAGTAGACGGTGTTACGGTTAACGGATCGTCTGGAGTGTCGGGGAAGTCGGTCATGCAACGGGAAGGATGGCAATCCCGACCGAGAATCCAGCTATTCCGCAACACTATCTAACTCCTTTGACCACTCCACTCGACCTTCTCCGGCAGGCTAAAGAAAAAACGGACTCTACGGGCTAATAGACTGTCCCACAGGCATGTGCGTTTCAACGAGTGGATGGACATTGGGACGAAGATCAACGAACAGCGGGACGGTCAAACGGACTCTTAGGAGGTTACCCGAACACTGGACTGATGACAGAACAGTCAAAGAGAGACGGTCAGGTGGTTATACCTGGTTGTCTGTCCGTCTGTTCGTCCGTCTGTCCATCCGTCTGTCCGTCTATCAGACAGTGTCCGCCTCATCATTGGACTGCCTGACTGAGATTTTGCTATTTCTAGCACAAGCCTATACAAATTTCCAACGGCTAGTTTTAGCACAAAAATAACGGTATAACAGTGGCATAGGTACCCATACTCGCCTTCAACAGATATGGAATAATGGAATAAACTCCAGAGGGAACATGGTTAAGACCCATGGCCACCCACACCCTCCTGTTAAAACTGTGGAATAATGGAATTACGCCATAAGGGAGCGCTCAACAATGACGTCAGCGCCTGATATTAGGCGACCTTACTCCCTTCCGTCATAGCTCGTCAGAAATTCCTAGAACCTCCTTGTTCTTCAAGCACTGGCGTCAGCTCAAGCCTGCCCCCTACATCTGCTAAAACTTATCCAGTATTGCAACTGCATCTTTTACTGAAACCAGATCGAAAGCAAGTATTAAGAAGCATGTTCGTATCATCGGTGTTTTCGCAATCTGAGCGCAATAAATCATTCAGATCCAGGAGAGGCTGGAAATTGGCAGAATCGAAACGATATATGCTGACGTCAGCCACAGCTGGATCCCCACCCCCTTAGCGTCAGAGCTCGTCATCAAAGTATAATACTCCTTACCCTAAATGGCGCTGATGTCATTGTTGAATGCTCCATAAGAGTATATGGTTAAGACCTATGGCCCACCCTACCTGCCAAAGCTGTGGAATAATGGAATAAACTCCCTAGGGAACACGGTTAAGGCTCATGGCCACCCACATATTGTCCCAGCAGCAGTGGAATAATGGAATAAACTCCGTCAACTACATGGTTAAGGCCTATAATTGTGATTCCTGTGCTTGTTTCTTTTGTTTTTGTAGTCTTTGCATCCTGGTAAAGTATTTCAATTATATTCTACATATTTTACTTATATTCTTTTAGCGTTATTGTGCGTGCCGTAATGATCTTGACGCCCAAATGACAAATGGCGGAAAAATGAGGTTGCTGGTCTCTACAGTTAGCCCAAGAGTTTTATCGATCGATTGCTTGTTTTAAGCTAGTTGGCTGGTCACCCCGCCAACTTAATTACAGATCCTAGATTCATGATGGACATTTTTTTTGTCGGCATTGTATATGAACATATAAGCGTCAGAAACGCAACCATTACTGCTACTAGTAACGCACTCAACGCTTCGTAATAAAAAGTGCAATTTTCCTGGGTATTCTGCAACATTGTGCCGTAATCGCCCATTTCAATACAAAAACAATTTGTAAGTATACACAAATATTGGCGTTATCCTATGTTTCGAAAATATGAAAGATCAAAGGGATTTCCTAATCAAAGGTTTTCAAATTCGGATTATTGACGATGAGATAAATCAATCAGCCCGATTACCGTGGAATATTAATGCACAAAATTACGTTTTTTTGGCGGGTCAATCGTGAATACATTCCGTGTGTAAGTGTACAACTGTACACCACCTGTGGCCAATACAGTACCGGTACTAATATCCTATCCTAAGATATATATTTCTAAAGTCCGTCTCTATATTACCTTATTCTTAAGCTGCCGTTTTTGTTCCCCATAACTTTTCTTCTTTTTTCCAAAGAAGATAATCGTGCTAATTCAAGTTTTGACGAAACTCATCATCCGTACATAGCATTTAATTTATATACAAAATAATATTTTTTAAGACTTTTCTGGTTATTCTGGCAAATTTGGCCTGTTGTGGAGTGTAAATAACTTTCCCTAAGTAATTCTTAAAGGCAGTCCCTACCCTCGCGTTGTAGCTCAAAACTTTTCTCCCACAACGTTTTTTTTTTTAATTGAAATTAATATCTTACGTAGAGGGATTATTGGGGTTGTAAAGTCCACAAAACTTACTAACCATGAAGATGATGCTCTTCTTTTTCACATTGATATAGTTTTGTTTGGTCGAGTGGACTTGATGCGCAGTTCAGTCATGTGCTGCTGCCACGCAGTAGGTTGTTGATCATCAATGGAACCTTTTAGCTCACGATGACGTTGTCCGAACGAATGAAGCGAATGCAGCGAATTATTTTTTCTAAATGTCCTGTCTTTTCTACTAGATTAAGAAGAGATTTTCCTGACCTGCTGATCCATCGGCTCAATTATCCAATTCAATTAAGAGACATATAAAGGTTAGCACGTTAGTTACTGAAATATAATAATATACTACCGCGCTAACCTTTATATATATCTTAATTGAATGTGATAATTGAGCCGATGGATCAGCAGGTCAAGGGTGGTCGCCTGACTACCCTTCTAGATAAACGTTCGTCCCTCCAGCTGTGTGTCCGGCAGCCCGTCTCACCCTCGGGCTGCATGGGCTGTCCGTTCAGCTCGGAGTTTATCGAGCTCTCTCATGGACCATCCGTTCGGCGATCAGTCTGTTTCTACGTGGTTCAACAAATCGCCCATCACTTACACCTGACGACGTGTCACCACCAACCGACAGTTAACACCGACTTTTTTCTCAATATGCTTCACGGTCTGACGTCAATCTGCACTGGGCCAGTTGCATTATGCTGCTTAGCACTGTCTTATATATTTTAAGTCTCCAGACAGAACAGGATTTTTCGCCCCTTTTTCGATAATATTTCCTAAAAAAGGTTAAGCAAAAAAAAACGGTTAAAAATCGACAAATCAAACTGCTCAGGATTTACGGTTCTGTTACGGTGACCGTCTGTCCGGTGTGTACAGAAATACTTCTGCAGACTCACCAAAGTAGTCTCAGCTTTCATTTGTTTTTAAATTTTCCCAAATTTACAAAATTGATATTCAGACAATCAAATTATATGCTAAAGACTATCGCCCGGGCAGTCACTTAAGGTTAATGTCGAAGCTTCATCGTTCATGACCATTTTTTCCTCTTGTCTCTCGGTAGATAAATTTGTGGAACTGTTGGGAGAAGGATTCTGGAGCGGAGTTGTAAATATTTTAATGACAGTCTGCCATTATAATGTTTAAGGATTCAGACCAAGGATTTAATTATACCCATTGGTACTTGTTGTTGTGGATTAACCTTGACGAGAATAGAAACCAGACCAAATTGAGTCGGAAGTTGGCGCATGTTTCCTGTAAACGCATACCGGTATGTAATCAACTGGATATGGCGATAAGGCACGTTTCAACAGCATTTACCGAGATCAGTGTTCGCAAACGGATGCTACAACAGCTGGACCAGGGCAGTTTGATAGTCGGAACTCAGGGCGAAGAAGAAAATCTAAATGAAAGATAAAACCAGGAGCGTCAGTTACGTACGGTGCTAACATCCCGAAGGCGCCAATTTAAATTAAATTGAACACAATCGCCGAGCAAAAGTAAACCTAAATTTAGCATACCTTTAGCATTTAGCAATTAATTCTATTTAGCATGGCTTTAGCATTTAGCAATTAATTCTATTTAACATGTCTTTTGGAATTGGCTTTTTTTCTCGTATTCTGTGAGATTGCGCTTCTATTACCGGATTGGCAGCATAACCGCATAAGGCGCAGGTACGCAGTATCCAGAACTGCCCTATCTGCACGCCGGAATAGATCTCCGGGTAGACCTCCTGACTAATGGGTCCCGGAAGGAAACAGATGCATTTCCAAAGGAAAGAAAACCCCAGGATTTTGGCCAAGACTTGGCTCCGGCTGCCACGTGATGTGCCGACACTACCGATGGCGTTTGTCGCTCGCAAGCTCCTCGGTTTCCCCATGGGGACAAGCGGTCTGACAGATTTCTTTCGGTTCACCCGTTGGATGTGAATATGAAAGAACAACGTGAAGTGGAGCACGCCCTTAATGGCCAATGGAAGGTACCGCTCCATCACCAAGTATGTCGTGCTGTACTGGTCTCCATTGGTCATGGCCAGACAGTACTCCACCGGGCTGTCTCGTTTCAAGTCCATCCCGATGCCAAACAGCAGCGGAATGTTGATCGCGAATGCAATGACCCAGGGTACGATCACCATGCCGGACAGCGCGGCCGAAGTAATCATGGACGGGTAATGGTGCGGCAAGGCCACCGCGAAGCATCTGTAGTGAAAGAAGAAGTTAAAATTAAAACTAAAAATTATAATTGAAATTGAAATTAAAATCGAAATTAAAATCGAAATTAAAATTAAAATAGTTTGGAACCAAAAGACAGTTACGTACTAGTCAATAATTAAATTAGCTATTATTATTATTATTATTATTATTCAAGTAAATTAGAAACCATTAATAGTTTTAGATGATTTCAATAACAATCCTTTTCTTTACCTAGAGTATTTGCAATCATTCGTCATTTTAAATAAATTGTCGTTGCACAAAATAGATTGATCGCTTGTCCCTGACAGGACTCACACAACCGGAGGCTTATTTACTATTTTTTCTACTATTTTTTGTTCTACTATTTGTTCGATTCCAGAGAGGCACAAACTCTACTTTTCTGAAAAATAATACACACGAATAGTTCAGAATAAAGTTGAACGTCTGCTTTTTACATAAAGCAAACCGAGTTCACGTCAACTTTAAAATTATCAGACTTTTGTTGATCAGGTGCTTTATTTTAAAATAAATCAAACAAAAAACTGTTCGTTTATCGGTTCATCAGTTTAATCTAAACATCAGTGGGCGTACCGATTGACGGCCAACAGCACGCTGGCCCACATTTCCGCGTGGACAACGACCTTGAAAACAAACAGCGAGCTCGGACAGTGAAGAGCCAAAGGTGCGTGCTCGTGAGTGAGGGCATGGTAGATATCGACGGTGGACAAAGGGTAAGAGATGGCGCACAGAAACAGCTGCAGACAGGAGAGGTGAATAATAAGGAATCCCGCGCCATGATACAATGTTTTTGTGATACCCGCGGCCAGGAGGAGGACAAGTAGAACGGTCCCGACTATGCAGACGGAAATAGTAAAGGCGAACCAACCGATGACAGAAGGATGTGGAACGGTTGTAAGATGGTGACATGATGTGTTGGACCAAGAGGAAAAGTTTCCATGAGAACAATTTAATTGATAAGACATGTCAAGACTAACCCTTCAGGCTGTAAATAGTACGAGACGGCACGACTAAAACTTAATCAAAATCATCCTACGGAAATATAACGATTAAACAAGGTCACGAACTCCTTTTCGAGGACGGCTAGACACACACTGAAAGCTAAATTCAACAAAATCACATGTTTATGTTCTGTACGCTATAGTCGTCTAAATGTTGCGTATTAGAGCTCGCCCAGTGGAACCTTCACTAGCATACACGGAGACAGAGTCAGACTTCCAAATATCATTTATACGGACGGCATTAATGAAATAAAATCGTATACCGTATCTCCACGCTTGGATGGAATTAGCAACACTAATGAAAGGCTGAAGCATGTACAGCAATGCATCATACTGCTACAGATGTGCTGAGGTTTTGGCATGCCGTGTGGAACATATCAAAATTTCAAATTTTTCAGATTCCACCATGGCGCAATTGCAAGGATTACTAAAGTTTTCAGGGTGCAAAAAATTATAAATGAGTAACTGATGATATTCGGTACTCTGGCACAATTTTTGTTTTCATAACAATGATTTCAACAGTTTCCGGTTAACAGCGCCTTGGAAAAAATAAGAGGCTACATGTCCCACACGGCTTACCAAAATCCAAGCAGCGACCCGTAAAGTAACCTCGGCACAGCTGTACATGACATTCACCCCGAGTCCCTCTGTCGATCCACCACCTTACAGTATGAGAAAGTAATCGTCTAATAGGCTGCCGGCGCCTCGCTGTACCGTGAAACAGGTACTGTAGCGACGCGATTCTAAGGTGCAGTTTTAGCCACGCCCCCGGGGTATTTTGCCCACCACTCCGTCTGCATTGCCCTAAATATTTTATTGCAAATATTTACCGTAAAAAATCTATCGTTTCTGTTTAAAATGCCCAAGGGCCGAAATTTTTGTAACGAAAACAGAAGAAATACAACTTTGGAGCGCTGGTTTTTGCCTTATGGATTGTCTCGGCAAAAATTTGCCAGAGTGGAGAAAATCGGAGAGGCTACCCTCCGCCGGTAGTTAACGTAAGAGCTTGCTTCTTAGGTTGATTGATCTCTTGCACGCGCTGGGAATGAATGGAGTTTTGATTCATCGATGTGCAGGGAAGTTGCAGTGCATGGACGTGAAAATATTCCTGAGCGAAAAGGCCGCGGATGCATGTATCCGGAGCTGGGGAAAGAGCTTCGCGGATGGGTCTTTGAGGAGCGTTCAGAGGGTGTCCAAAAGCAGAATTGCGACATCCGCGATCGAGCTCTTCTAATTGCCGAATGAGAAGGAATACCGGAGTTTAGCGCGTTCAATGGCTGGGTCAATCAATTTGAAAAATGAATGGATTCAGTCTACCGCGTGCCAACGCATAAGGCTAGAAAGGCGACGTTTACGCCGGAAGACATTGTAAGTTGCTTTGTTTAATGCGTTGATTGATCGATGAAGGATAATCTGGTTCTTGATTGATTGATTGCGTTTGTTGCTTTTGTCAGGAAGCTGATGCATTGATTGTTGTGTCTGACAGAAAGAGCAGGAGAAATTTCTCGACACCATCACTGACATTGTTCTTGTTCAAGAATTGCCTTTAGCGGACCTTCTTAACTCTAATCAGACCATGGCCGGGCTGATTTCAGCACACCCGAAGACCATCTCACCGCTTGGGGCAAAAGAAGTAATCAATTGATGAACAGATCAATCAATCACTGGAACGAGCGGATCAATTTGGCAACACTCAATCAATCAATTTATCATTTGCTATAGGTTGATGTCATTCATCCACCGGGAGACAAAGAGGGCTTCACCATTCTTCTCACGATCCAGGCCAATGGTGGCAAGTTTCCTGCCGTTATCGTTTTCAAAGGCGCAAAAAAGACCGATCGACTCTCGGACCAGATACTGAAATTGCTTATTTTGCCCGGAAATGTGATCGTTTAGAGCTCGCCCAGCGCTTGGTGGTCGCAAAAACTGGACGTCGAGTGGATTGATCACACATTTTCTCCCGATCAGCAGCTTCGTGTGTTGGTTAGGGACCAGGCAACGGTGTACAAGTCGGAGGATAGCCTTTATCTGCTGCGGGAAAGAAACGTTCAACAAGTATTTGTGCCTGTCAAAATGACAGGGAAGATGCAACCCCTCGACGTTGGCGTTAACAGGCCCTTCAAGGAAAACTACCGGCAAGAATATCACAAGTGGAGGAGGAATCATCGGACCGTCACAAAGAAAGGATACATGAAAAAACCAAGATGTCAGGATTTTATTAATATGGTGTCAGCTGCATGGGAAAGAGTTTCTATTTCTTGTGTAACAAAGTCATTATTGGTGCCGGTTTAATGTCAGAGGATAGTCCTGTTAAAGGTATGGATGGTGTGGAGAAAATCTTGATAATAAACAGTCTTTTCTAGAGATTAGTTGTTTCAACGAATCGTCTTTTGCCGAAGAAAGTGATGAAGGTTTGTGAAGATCACTAAGCATGTGGGTCGTTGATGAATTGCTTGATTGAAGACTGAGGCGTATTTCAGCGGGTAGGTGGTATTGTACGCACACCCGGGGCTATATATACGGATTGCGCAAATTGCGCTGCGCCGTAGAATCGCTTCGCTACAGTAATTGTAATTAGATGGTTCGATCGTCAATCGTCGATATGAATAGCACCACAAATTACAGTCCGAATGTTTTTGTCGAGCTTTAACCAGTGGCCCATTGAAAAGAGTCTTTTCACCGTAAACATCTTATGGATCCCCACGATAAAGGCCATTGATGGGGTTAACTTGGTCGAACGCATCAATTATATTGCTTTTCTGTCGAATGGTTATTTTCAAATTCCGCATAACTATGTTTACCATTTACGGACAGCCGCAAGATTTTTAACGCATCCTTTGCGGCATTGAATTGGTTAAAGGGTACACAGTTGGTTTCTTCGTGAGGCGTGGATATCGTGTGTAGACTTGAATCTATTTAAGATGAGATATAACGGGTTAAAACTTAGAAGCATGAGTAAGTAGTGCGCTGTACATATCTGGCACCTTTGGCCAGAAAAAATCGGGACGCTCAATTTGTCAAGAGGCAGTTTGTTACCACAAGGCTGCAGGCTAAACAGAAACGTTCTTTGATTTGAGGCGGAAATAGTTGGCCACAAGATCCACAATGCTGCGCACTGCACATTTCAGACTCAAATCAAAGCGCTTTTTTGTATAACATGTAGCCTTGTGCTAACAAAATGCCGTTTGAAAAATTGAGCGTCCCGATTTCCCTGGCCAAAGGTGGACTTATAGATGTGTTTCCCCGACTAGTTGGAAAAATGTGTTTTAACGGGCAACTTCATAAAACCTCGACTGCTGTTTTTTTTTAAGTGCTAAAGGGTGAGGGGAAAAAGTTAAATATTTGGAGACCATTTTCCTTTTAAAATGTTTTTAGCCCTCTTTTTTTCGGTTCTTGGTCTCCAATTCCGAAAATCACAAGAGAAACGTTGGTGAGGCCTTCACAAGTCACGAATCAGTTTCAAAGATTTTGTCGATCGCAATTAAGTTTTACGGGACGTTTTATGACCTGGCTGCTAAATGCGTGCGCACGAAAGAGCACACAATGAATAATAGATCTCGCACTCATCTTTCTGTCTGTGTGATCCCTACGAATAACTCTTGACTGGTTCCGGCCTGGATACAGCCTATTTCGACTATGTTAAAAAACAGGCTGGAATTCAGTCAAAATAGCTGAATGAAGAGACTGGAATGTTCCATGACTATACAACACTGACTGACCTGGCTGGAATGCAGGCTGGATACAGCCTGGTTCCCTATGCAAATTCAGCATGGGTCCTATGCCAACAGTGTGGCCCTATGCCAAGCTGGTTTCCACACTGTTGTTTCAGCGATTCGGCCAATTAAAAATTGCATCGCCCTATGGGCGTTTATTTTATAGACCAATGGAAGTGATCGATTAATTTTCTGCAATTCGTTCAGGCCACATTCAAATTGAAAGCAAAAGAACTAAACCAACAGTGCCAAAATATAAGATCGAGATTCGAGCTAAAGCGGTGTTGTGGCGAAGTTTGGGAAGTTAAGCCGAAGAGATATGAGATCTCATTTCTGTTTTAGACTTGCAGAGCGATCTGCAAAAAAAAACAAACAAAAGGCACGTTTCTTACAAGCACTGAATCCGAAACCTCTGCTGAAATGATCATTAGCAATCTAAAGATTAAAATTTGAAGTGGGAACTTCACGTACCGAGCAGGGGAAGGCGATACGTTGTAAGCCGTTGGATCCAGCCATCTTCCACACAGCAACAACAACAAAACAGGAACACGAATCCTCTGATGTCCTATACGAGGGGCAAACTGAAAGTAATGTCACCCCCTTTTTAAAATGAGCTTAGAGCAGGTATTGAAATTCTGCTCATACAGAAGGACAGAGGAAAGACAGACGACCGGTACATTCAGTTTGGAGGGGACTACTTTGAAGAAAGATGAAATAAATTTGCAATTAGTAATTACCAGTAATTTTTAAAAAAGGGAGTGACATTACTTTCAGTTTGCTCCTCGTAATAATAATGCGCACTTGATTCAATAACAGACTAATTGATTGCAATTTAAGCAAAATAAAGTGTTATTTAAGAACATTTAAGAGAACAAAAACAGCAGATTAGTATTTTTAACGCCAGGCGAAGCAAGACAAGTCTTAACTGCGCGGTCTGCACACGGAACTAATTTCTCGCGTCAGTTGGAAACTTTCAAGAGAGG
The DNA here is from genome assembly GCA_001579985.1 of Hypsibius dujardini. Classification (NCBI taxonomy): domain Eukaryota; kingdom Metazoa; phylum Tardigrada; class Eutardigrada; order Parachela; family Hypsibiidae; genus Hypsibius; species Hypsibius dujardini. The sequence continues at coordinate 47 of LRSR01009131.1, read as the reverse complement.
TGTCTTGCACGGAGCGGAACATTTCGAAAGTACAGCCAGTATTCTAG
>LRSR01009129.1:0-14654 GCA_001579985.1 Hypsibius dujardini | reverse complement strand
CTGTCTGTTTGTTTTCCTGCTTTTACTTGTCAGAATAATCGCTGTCATACTCGAAAGCATCGGTGTAAGTCGTTGTTGTTGGAGGGGTGAAAGTGTTTGTATGGTGGTGGTGGAGCTGCGCGACAGATCCAGGGCAGCAGCATGCGACGTCGGTGATGGACAGGTCGGAGTGAGCACCTGCTGCTGCTGCTGCGACGAGACAGAGAAAGAGACGAAATTAAGCATTCCACAGGAAAACGAAGTAAAAAACAAACTTTTAATTGCACAGTACGAATGGTGAGTGATTGATGAGGGCTGACTGATGATCGGTGAGCCTGACTGTCTGTCTGTCTGCTCAGGTGTCAATAAATCATATTATCTTTTTCGGCCTTTTCCAGCCTGCTTGCTCTCTCTCTCTCTCTCTCTCTTTCTGCCTAATGTCTGTCTGTCTCTTACCGATCGGTATTCGTTTTTGTTGATGATTGGAATTCGGGGTAGACGTAAATCAAGAGGTTGGGCTGGTGCTGGTGCTTCGGGTAGGTAGCTCGTGAGTTGTTTTGTCGGGGAATCTGCGTTGTTGCGTAAAAGCGATAATGGTTGTGTTGAATTAGCGGGCGTTGAAGCAGCGACTAGCGCGACAGGAAGCGATTCCGGTTCCGGAAGAGGCGGTGTCGATCGGACAATGGATGTGGGCGCGTGGGTTTTCAGTTTCTTCACGATATTCTCAAGTTTTGAGAGCTCTGAACCGGGTTCTGTAAAGAAAAGGCAAGAACGCTGGAAAAAATAAAAAATACTAGAAGCTGTCGTCTTTCCCGTTGCTTAACAGAATAATGGAACATTTCCTCTCGTTTGCGGCACTGTACGTGTGCGCCTGTGATTTATATTGTTGTTTTTTATCCGGTGAGACGCATTTACGTTTGTGCGTATATTTTTGTCGCCAGACATGTTTGAGTTCCTCGGAAATTTTCTCCAATTTGCCCCAATTTGTCTGCCTGCCTGTGTCCCTTTTGTCTGTCTGCCCGCCTGTCTATCCACCTGCCTGCCTGCCTGCCTGCCTGCCTGCCTGCCTGCCTGCCTGCCTGCCTGCCTGCCTGCCTGCCTGCCTGCCTGCCTGCTTGCTTGCCTACTTGCCTGCCTACTTGCCTGACTGCCTGCCTGCCTGCTTGCTTGCCTACTTGCCTGCCTACTTGCCTGTCTACCTGACCTGTCTGTCTGTTTGTCTGTCTTGTTGAATTTATCTGTGTCTGTCATTTTGCATCTCTGTCTGCCTATCTTTCGATTGTTTTACACTTCTCATGATCATGTCTCTGACTTTGAAAGCGATCGGCCCTTTTCAATCGCTGTCTGAAAGTTCTCGACAAAAAATTTCAGCAATTCCCCCCCCCCTCAACTCCTACATGGACCCTTTCCTTCAGAGAAGTTGGAATACCGTAAACAAAAAATTTCCCCAAAAGGAACAATGCCAGAACACGGGTGTAGCTTAGAAGGAAAAAATAGCCATAATCGCTTTCGCCCTTCCCCAAACTCATCATGAATGCGCGCCCCGCGCGACCGGATGGATCGAGATGGATTACCGACAGCAGCGGCAGTATGTAGCGTGGCTCTCTCACGCGGAGGCCATCGGATCGGAAAGAGCGATCCGAAAGACAGATGATGGCTCGACGAGGAGCCCCCCATTGAAGTAAAATCAATGATATCATTTTCCGAGGCACAAAAGTTTCGCCCCATCATCGGTATATGGTTCCTTGTCTGTCTGTCTGTCTGTCTGTCTGTCTGGCCGTTGTCGGTGAAAACAGCAGCAGCAGTGTCCCTCTATCCCTGTTTCCTGATGATCGAAACGAAGCCCCGCCCACGGAATGGCAGGAAGGGGGAGAAGTGAGCGCCGACCGTTTCCGCGCGGGGATCAATGATTGATGAAATGACATTTATTAGGCTGACACTGACGGATGATGACCGCGTCGCGATTTCGAGGAATTCACCGCAGCGTGATGGCGGCGGGGTGATGTGATGTGATGTGTGTGTCTATGTGTGACTGTGTATATATGTGTGCTTGGCTAGGCTCCGGCTGGAAGTGGTGGCCTATTCGGCTAATGTTGATGATTCGATGTGCAACACAACAAAAAGGTTTGCAAAAACTGCCATAGCCCATGCGGGGGGGGGGTACTAAAAATTAGGAATGGGAGTCCAGATTGTTCGGAACGTATGTCGGAACAGTGTGAATGTGAATGTGATGAAGGGAAAGCTGTGCCTTCATGCACATACGTGCTGGTTTCTCGCGTCTTAGACCGGAATGTATCAAACCGAACAGACACTTCGAAAAAACAGCAATGGTGTTTTATAGTGAGCGACTCCATCGATAGGCCGTCATTTGCTGATCTTCGGAAACCTAGACTTTGTCTGTGTCTGTGTCTGTGTTTGTTGTGTCTGTGTCTGTGTCTGTGTCTGTGTCTGTGTCTGTGTCTGTGTCTTGTCTGTGTCTGTGTCTGTGTCTGTGTCTGTGTTTGTGTCTGTGTCCTGCGTGGGTTGGCTGACTGTGACGATCAAGCCCGGTAAGAATGGTTGCCTCTCTTCCTCTCTATAAACCATCCGTCACTCTGACTTACCGGCCAGTTTCCGGGGACATTCCTGTTTCCGCTTGCCCATCTTGGAGCGTTCTGACCACCAACTACAACAATACACCGAGAAGATTTCAAAGATCCCCGAGAGCCTGAAATATGTTTGTAAATGAGGGCCTTGTTGTAGAACCTTGTTACTATCGTTAAAAGTTCGATAAATGGTCACTTACTGCTCGTAGAACACGATGGCGCAGTTTAGCCGATAATCGTCCTTAAAAGTTTCCCAGTGAAGATCTAGGGTGCTGATTGACGAACTAAAGAGCAGACCCTTCCGTCGTCGTCAGAAGCTGTAGCTTGTTCTAAAGATAGCTCTCTTCAGATACACAGTATGTCTGATATTGATAACCGGGACTCTCACAGGCTGAATGCTGAGAATGCCATTCTTATTCCAGGAAAGTTTGTTGCTATTCCGCGTAGAAAGATTGACGAAAGATGTATTATTTTCGAGCTGGAAAAGAGAAAAGAGCTAGAAGGCACGAGCGACTAACGATGGATGGATGACTGGTGTGTGTGGTGTGGCTGGTGTATATGTAGTTCGTTGTTGAAAGTGCGCCACGACGAGAGGCGGGCGGCAGCCGGATTGGGTGGTGTGGAATTGACATTTGACTGATTTGTGACACTTTATTTATCATGTGATGCTTGATTTATTAGACAATTTCAGGATCGCTGCATGCCATGTCCTTCTCCCGCGCCCTAAAGGGCCGCAAGCTGTCACGTCATGTACGATAGCACACTAGTGGTGGGGTTGCGGCAAACACCCAGCCAGGGACCACTGCGCTGCTAGTGTGTGGTGGTATGGTAATCGACCATTCGACAATTGCGCCATCAGGCTTCGTTAATGTCCGATGGAAGATGTACGGGTGCCTGCGAGGAGCGGCACGTACCCGGAGTTCACTTTTGACGGGGTCGCGCCAGGAAGTGCATCCCCATTCGATCAGAAGAGTTACATATCGGTTATTAGATGTTTTGGGGAAAAGAGTACTTCGCCTATTGGCAGAGGAGTTACTTGTCTGTGTCTGTGTCTGTGTCTGTGTCTGTGTCTGTGTCTGTGTCTGTGTCTGTGTCTGTGTCTGTGTCTGTGTCTTTGTTTCTGTTTGTCTCTGTCTCTGTCTCTGTCTCTGTCTCTGTGTCTGTCTCTGCGTCGGTGTCTGTGTTTATGTATGTGCTCGTGCCTGTTGTGCATAATCCAGTTGGCGTCTGTGTCTGTGCCTATCTTTTTTTGTCGAGGGAGTTGACAGCGGCATCCAGTGTCCATATTCCTGGATGGAAGCGACGTGTCCGTATTCATCAACTTGCATAACGCAGCCCGTATTGAACCTTCTTCTCTTCTCAGTTCGTCAGTGTTGCGCACAGGCAGTAGTCTAGAACAACGCTTTTTGCAGCTGTCAATAGTGATATAATAAATTAGAATCGACTAGGTTGTCTGTCTCTTTCTTTTTCTCTTTTCTCTCCGTTTCCGTCCGGGCGGGGGTAATCAATCAAATGCCTCTTAGCTGTCATGGACGTACCCCTGTGTGTGTGTGTCTGTCTGTCTGTGACGAGTTTGCTTACGAGAGAAAAAGAGGGCGTACTCTGCTCCGAGGTTGTCGATCATCCGTCGGACAACACAACTCTCCAGGCGACAGACAAGAGAGTGAGACGAGAGACAGACAGAGGCCGCTTTCCTGGGAAAAAAGTGACAGACACCGACGCAGACGCAGACAGGGAGACGGAGGACTGACAGAAATCCAGGATTTGTGGACGTTTCCGGTAAACAAAACTTCCCGGGAACCCTTCTCCCTCTGTTCCATCATCGTGTCGTCCGAAATCCTCCCATCGAGAGAGGGGAGTTCCTGACGGGGCAGATCTGTCTGTGTCACTCGCGCGTTCCGGCTTGACTGGATGCGAGGGACTCACTCTGGGGACCCTGAAAGAGCGCGCCACGGATGGGGGGCATTTCATTTCGGCCTGTCCATCCATCATCCATCAACGGAAATGTCGTCGGTGATGATTGCAGATTGGGTGCGTGTATACATAGTAGCACCCTAAATGGACCAGCCGAGGGTTCGCCGAAGGTCCCGAGCAAGGTTTGGAAGCGCAGACGACAGAGCGATTCCCTGATGCGGTGAATTGTTTCGGTGATCACCAATCGAACGAAACAAGAAACATCATCTGAAATTGCATGTTCAAAAATGAATTATTTTGAATATTCCTACAAAAAATCCGACTGACATCCCAAATTTTTCCTAATATGCTGCTAACCAAAATTTCCGTCTAAAATCAATTCCTGTCAGTTTAATATATTTTTAGGGCGGAGGAGATTGAGCTATTGGCCAATTCTAGAAAGCAGTGCCCGTTAAGTTCAAATGTTTTAGGAGAAAGAACATAGCTCCGCCCCTTGATCTTCGAAGAATATTTGGATAATGTCATTCGATTCGAAATAAACTTTTGAATGCGAGTGTCTCAAAAAAAAGTATTTTCAAATTCAGGGCGGAGTCTCAAGAATCTATTGACATTGGTATTAGCTATCATGAAGATCCTGACTTCTCTTACGGGCAGAGCGACACCTGCAGACGAATCGAGCGCAGCCAAAATCCAGTCCAGGCAAACCATACTGTACAATCCTCACGGGGATAAAGTAAGAAACCACCAGACGATCGTCGGTCGTCAATGAAATTCTTCGCCAAAAAAGTATGCTTACTAAAAGGCAAGAAATATCTCTCTACAAGACAGAAAAAAGCGAAGATGAAGAAAGTGTCAAGAAGCAATTCTGAGGAATGGCCACGCAAGGTGTGAAACGAGCAATTATGAAGAAAATCCACGAAAAAGAGGATTCAGCACAAGCCTTGCACGATTCCTGTCTGTGTCTGTGTCTGTGTCTATGTCTGTGTCTGTGTCTGTGTCTGTGTCTGTGTCTGTGTCTGTGTCTGTGTCTACGTCTGTGTCATCGAAGTTACCAGCGCCACCTGCCGTGTGGCAGGAGGAAAGCCCCAGTGCCAAATCACACTTCCAAGTACCAACACTTTGACCTCATCGAAGATCAATCATTTCACTAAGCTGCTAAGCTCGTCAAAATTTAAAGGACATACTCGTACAGTACGTATACAAATTACACTCACTTAGGTGTGCCATTTTGCTGGCGTCTCAAGTTCGTCTTGATATGTACTATGAGAACGAAGTATGCAAGTGGAAGCATTTTTTCGCCACGAGAAATCGATTTACAATTTTATAACGGACTTCGCTTGCAAAAGAGTAATGTGAAAATAAATAAATACAGGAACTGGAAACTTCAGCAATTCAGTTCAAATCATGTATTAAAATAATCATTGGAAAAACTCTTATTAGACGTATAGAAAAACAAAGCTTAGCCAACTGGAAATGCAAAAAAAATACAAACAGGTAAACATTTTTTTTGAAACTAGTCCGCTAAGATTAAAGTGAATAAAAAAGTGACAATAAAAGCCAAGACAGTACGCTTACGAGTTACGAGTCAGTGAACTGAATTAAACTGATTAATTTTAATTTTGCTTCTACTTTTTGTCGCATCTAGCAGATGTAATTTTGAGGCCTTCAAAATGGACTAGAAAATTTTAATTTAAAGCTAAAACGAAAACGATTATGAGTTAATCAAATTAGGAAGTAAGCCGACTAATTTTATTTTCTTTTCTTTTTTTTAAATTTTTTTTTGTCACGGCTAGTAAACACAATTTTGCAGGCTTGGAAATTGTCTTGGGATTTTTGGCGGGGTTGAAACCGGCAGCAGCAAGGCCTCACACCACTGTTACAAAAAACGTGAAGCACACGTAAAAAAACCGGCAACTCTAAGAAGCTAATTCCATGTCATTAAGAAGAAAAAAATACTGCGCATCATTTCCTCCCGCCATGAGTAAGTAGCAAGGTACAGTTACACGGATTACGCACACCCCACAAGCAGAGGCAGGCCAATTTAGCAGGACGAATTTGCAATAACAACGTTTTATAATCCTCCCTCGGACTCGCAAGCAACAAGGGAGACAAACAAAAGGTGCGGACCACTCCTTCCTTCCGTTGGTCATAAATAATTTCCGTTGACTCGTCGTTTCGCATGATGAGACGTCCGTCAGTAGCATTCACACCGGTCCTTGGAGGCGATTGTCTCGGTACTCCTTGTAGTGGAAGAAGGCGTCCACACCGTAGAGGATGAAATTAACGAACGCAATCACCTTAATGCAGAACGAGACATACAATTGTATGAAGCTTAGAGAAGGTTCGATTCCAAGATTTTCAAACACTTTTCCACTTCAAATTCGATTTGGAATCAGCAGTCTTTTTAATGCCAGGGGGCGGAGCTATGGGCTAGTTTCAATCTTGGCTTCCGAGTGACATTGCAGAAATGACCCATAGCTCCGCCCCCTAACATCCAAATAAGATTCTACTGATGTCAATCGATTTCAAATCAAATTTGAAGTGGAAGAATGTTAAAAATCTTAGAACCAAACGTTTTATAGCGGTTGAGAAAAAAAACAACTTCGGAAACGTTGCTAATAAATCAATCAATCAAGCCCCGAGCCATAACACAAAGTGGTGCGGGAATTCCTTATTTTCTCCTTATCCTCCTTATTTTTTTCTGAAACCGCGGATGTGATTTCCAGCCCGAGACTTTAAAGTGAAATTATGATATATGGACAGGTATTTGAAAACAAAAAACCAATTTGATCGGGGGGGGGGGGAGGCGGAAAACTCCGTTCTTGCCTAAGTCAGTAGCCCAGTGAGTTGATTGAACTTGAGCGTGCGTCATCGAACAACCGACGAGGCTAATTGAAACAGCGACCAACGATTCTGGACATTGTTCTTAACGAAATTCGTCCATCAAAAAATTCCGCAAATACTAATAAGCGGTAAGATAAAAATCTTTCTGTCTGTCGGATGAGATTTGTCTGACTGCTGCGGTACTGAGACCTTGACAGTAAATGTTACATGCATTACGATATGAATGATTAAATTATTCGGACTTACACCGGCGGCCATATATCGGTTATATGACGAAGTCAGGCTTCCTCCGTACGAGAAGTATTCGCCTTGTGCGGTCCGAGCAACCTGGACACTGGCTGCTATCAAGTAGAATATGCAGGCCGTAACAGCGTATACAAATTCCTACAAAAAATTGTTTCACAGAATAACGACAAAGCACTTAAAAATATAAAGAAAAAAAGCGACAAGAACGCAAGCAGCTCGACAAACAGACAAATAAACCGAGCGACCGACAAAATAGATACACAGACCGGCAGATAAACAGGCAGGCAGGCATGCAGACAACAGACAGATAAACCGAGATGAACCGATTGACCAACAGATAAACAGGCAGAGGCAGGTAGGTAGGCAGGCAGACAGACAGACAAACAGACAGACAGAAAGAAAAACAGACAGGCAGACAGACAGACAGACAGACAGACAGACAGACAGGCAGACAGACAGACAACAGAATTCTGGTGAATCACAATTCTTACAACAAATGTCCATCTAATTCCACCAGGGAGGCCGAAGAGCTTTGGTATTCTGGCGAAGTGCAGGAGCAGGAGGACAGTCGTTATGATAATACATGTTATTGTAACAAATAAGAAGAACTGGTTTCCCGAGTAGTAAGCGGGTCCGCAAATAGCAGCACAGATGATGCCAATACACTGAAAAACAAGTGTGATTACTTAGAAAATAAAGGAAAATCACGCATTGGTTCCTTCCGGCATCCAAGGATTTCCCCCTCATACGCAACAAGCTAACATGTACCAAAAAAGGAGATGCATGTGGTTTCACGCATACTGGCACAAGTCATTTCAGACAATTCAAGGGCCAAAAAACGCACATGTGCTTCTGTATGTCTGTCTGCCTGCCTGTCTGTCTGTCTATCTGTCTGTCTGCTGCTTGTCTGTCTGCCCGCCTGTCTGCCTGTCTGTTTGTCTATCTGTCTGTCTGTTTGTCTGTCTGTCTGTCTGTCTGTCTGTCTATCTATCTATCTGTCTGTCTGTCTGTCTGTCTGTCCGTGTCTGTCTTTGTATCTGTCCGTCCGTATCTGTATCCGCATCAGTCTGTCTACCTGTTTGTCTGCCTTCCAGTGGTACTTACTATTTCGGCAATTTTGAGGATTCCGACAATGCTAGTGAAGTACCGCAGATCCACCCCGACCATCTTCCGCGTCGATTGTATGACACTGGGATTGATTGCCGCCGGTGGCGGGCCTGCCGAAGCTCTGGACGGTTTATTATCCATTCGCGATTGCGGGAGAATGGCTATTGTAAATAATGCCCCTATTAATTGTGTTGTCTAGGCAGGGAAAAATGCAGCTCCAATACCGCAGAAAATGGCCGCTGCAGAGAGCACGATCTCTCTGTGTGTGTATAGTGCGGAAAAAATTCGTCGGAATTTACAGCCCCGGCGGTAACGCCCTCTGGTGAATAAGACCTAGGCGCAGCGAAAACCCCCGCTGCCTATCTCTGAATGTCTGTCTGTCTGCTTACCTGGACCGTTGTGGGTGGTGCTACTGGCGCTAGGGGGTTCGATGCGCCGCGAAAACCGGTTCCCTCGCCTAATCGAGCGTGCCGCGCAAACTTCCATCTTTTGTTTGCTCTTGCTGTGCCTGAAAGGTAAGTAAGATGAGTAACTCTCTTCGTACACACTTACTTCGACTTGCCTGAACAAAACCGCCGCTGTCAGCGTGTTTGGGAGAATTGGCCAAAATAACACGTACGCTTTAATTATGAGCAGAGCGGATGATCTCTACCCATGTTGTCTGCTAGATCATTTCGATACATGTGCGTGTGCTTCCGCTTGTTTGCCAGACAGACAAAAGAGAGACCTTCAAACAGAACGACAGGGAGGGAGGGAGGCAGGTATTAAGGCAGACATACAGACAGAAACAGACAGACAGACAGAGAGACAGAGAGACAGACAGACAGACAGACAGACAGACAGAGAGACATAGAGACAGAGAGACAAACAGACAAATAGACATATAGTCACACTGACTGACAGGTGATAATTCAACGGGGAATACAGACAGGGAAGCGGTGCTGAATGGGGTAAGCAAGCCTTCATTTTTCCTCTATCACCACATGAGAACATATTATTCTATGTGTTCCGGTCTCATGTGTCAACATTTACGCTTTTATAAGCTTTCAGTGAATTCCGTTTTGTTTAACAGTAACCGAACCGATCAAAGTCTGTCGCAGATTCAGAGGTTAGAGATTGCAGATGTACCGTTTAGCTGATACTTTAGTTAGGTCTAGTTCGAATTTTGTCCTCACGACGGAACGGATTGGTGGGCAGACAGACATCCAACAGAAAGATAGGCAGACAAAAAAGACACGCATACGTCAGAGGCAGAGTCAAACAAGATCGTCACAGAGATAAACCAGAAAGTACCGACACGGGGAGGCAGACAGACAGACAAAGGGACAAACACCTCGATAGGCGACAAAAAGACAGACACAGAAACTGAGAGACGGAAAGACAAACAGACAGACAAACAGGCAGGCAGACAAGACAAACAAATAGAAACAGACAGAAAGACAGACAAACAGACAGACAGACAGATGGAGCCTGGTCAGTAAAAGAAATGATCCATCGGAAGCGGGAATGTCTTTCCAATTAAAATTTAAAAGGAATCCCTTAAAAAACGTGAAAGCCCACAAATCCAAAAATGTGCAGACATTCTATTCGTGGGCCGTGTGATAAAGAGCCAGGGAGATCCCAATAATCTAGAAAAGACATCCAGAACGAGGAGATGCACACTCTCAGGATCTATACAAAATTTCAGAAAAAAATTTGAGAAGAAACCCGCTCGAATCTCATCGCTCACTTCCGACGAGGTTCCATGTCGATGAACACCTTGAAGAGATCTTTCCAATCGGGATGGATGGGATCTCCCCGCAACGGCTGCCGGAACAGCTGCGCGTTCTGATAAGCATTGTGAAAGACGGGGTCGTGTTCCGAGCCAGACAGCTCCGCCCGGATGACAAAGTCATCCCAACCGATGGCGCGGACCACGGTGGTCAGTTCTTGCGTATCCAAGAGGACGGTGTAGTCGTCCTTTGAATAGACCAGCACGCGGACCTTCCCATCGCGGTAGGTTTTGTGAGGCAGTCGCACTTGTAGTTTCTTCACCATCATGTCTGGGTTAAAATAGAACCAAAAAAGAGGCATTAATAGAACCTATGCGCCAAAATGAGTTAAATTAAGAAGACAGAAATAGGCTTATGCTACTGCAGTAAAGTTGCCCACAATGAACATTTACAGCGCTGCATTGATTGCTTGATTGATTGGCTTTCCTAACAGCATCAATCGATTAATCAATCAATCACACGCACGAGCTTCCTTGAGGTTGAAACGGTATTCCACCATTCCGTCTGGCAAGGAAGTCCCAATCTCCGGCATGTCCTCCCTGGAGATATAGCCCATTCCCCAGTCCTCCTCCTCTTTCCTAGCCATGTTATAAAGCCGCCATGCGCCATGGCTCCAGCCAGAAATGGTCCGGACACCGTCCTGACAATAGGCGTCTGCGTTGAAGTTGTATACTACTTCCATCCGACCGGCGTGGACTTCCTTGGCGGTCGGTCGAAACTCCTGAGAAGGGAAGGGAACTTCCAATTCATCGGATCTAAGGTAGCGGAAGATGGGGTCCGAGCTGAGAGAGGGGCTGCATTCTCCCGCGCGGCGGATGGCGAATGATGGAAAATGGTTCGCGGGGAAAACGAACGATTCCGGCGCAGCAGGGACGGCCATTGTGATACGAAGTCCGTCCGTCCGTCAAAATCTGTCCGCAGGCAGGCTCGACAGAGTGGGGGGGGAGGCAATACGATAACAAGAAGGAGAAAAACGCTGAACACAAAGCACGCCCAAAGTCTTTTGGTCAAATTAATCAATCAATCAATGATAGTACAGTAGTCACAGCGAGAACGTTTTGTTTATAACGGGAACATTTTATTGTCAGGCAAAAACATTTTATTCTCTGCGTGACATTTCTAATATTGTTCTCACCGTCAATATTTATCAATTAAGTTACTGAGTGAACTACATACTACTAATATTATTCAGTTCAGTCACTCTCCCGAGTCCCGAGTCTCCTTAACGAGGAACATATATCCAATATTTTTAATTTCAGCATGTCTACTGAGAATTTCATCTTTCCGGGAAATCGCTTTCCCCCCTTCACACCACCACTCGAGGTTCCACATCCCGCCGAGGAATTCGGCCCACCGTTGAGCTTCCTCCCGGACAGCGCCGAATACGCGGAATCAGACCTGGAATTTTTACCGACCGAATTTTCTTTCCGCCCAACTAAGGCAGAAATTGAGGCCGGCCGAATGGAATTGTCCTATAACTTACTGGGAGACGTGTACTTGCAGAGCGGAGAGAAGCGCTCAACCCCTGGATGGCGAAATTCCGTCTGGCGAGCATACAATATCGAACGGAAGGAGGAATTCGACTGGAAAATGGGATACCTAGCGCGGGTGGACATGGAAGGATCGCCGGATGAAAACGTTTATGACGGCTTGTTGGAGTATCGTTTCAATTTAAAAGACGCAGGTGAGATTACGCTGACCAAGCAATCAATCTAAGCAGCCCATCTAAAATTGTTCGTTAGCCAATCGAACACTCACTTAATCAATCAATCAAAGCGGTCCATGTACATTTGCTTGATAGCCAATCGAACAATCAAGCAATGTGTTTGTATTGTATTGACAAATTTATATTTATTATTTAAGCGATCAATTGGGAGTTCATATTCTTGTAATCTGCAGACAAACTTAGAATATTCTTGTCCGATTTTAATTGAATTACAAGGATTAATTTACAAAAAAAAGTTGTTCCTGGTATTTAAATCAAATTTGAGTTGATTAAAAATGGTTTTATATTTTATAAAATTAAATTAAATTATTAGTCAACACGTCACCAGGCATCTAATTTTAAAAATAAATTGAAAATAAATAAATGAAAATAAAATGCTTATTTTGGCCTATTTAAAATCACTAGTTAAACCCATCTAACTAGCATAATCAATTGATATTGAGTTCCAGCCAATCAAGTACAGTATTTTGCGACCAATCAACCAATCAATCAACCATTGATCTAGTAATTTGCAGCCAATCAACCAATCAATCAACCATTGATCTAGTAATTTGCAGGCAATCAACCAATCAATCAACTATTGATCTAGTATTTTGCGACCAATCAACCAATCAATCATTGATTAACATGTGTTTTTTAGGTATGGTCGTTAAGAAACTATTCCTCCGCCTGCCGTACAAAACCTACCGCGACGGGAAGGTTCGCGTCTTGGTCTGCTCTCGTGACGATTACACCGTGGTATTGGACACTCAGGAACTGAATCCGGTTGTCCGCGCGACAGGATGGGAGGACTTTATCATCCGCGTGGAGCTTTCCGGCGCCGTGTTCGGCGACGGGCCTGCCTATCAGAATTCACAACTTTTGCGGCAGCCGCTCAATCAAGAACCTATCAGTGCCGACTGGAAGGAACCCTTTAAAGTGATTATTGAAATGGAAAAGAAAGCCACGTAAAACGAATGTTTTTAATTTTAATTTATTCTTCTCGCTTTCCGTGTTTCCAGCGGTTTATTTTCGTATACTGCCTTTCCGGTGATCGAAATAGTGATGTTAATTGTTGCTTTTCACATAAATATTTTACTGACGCGATAAAGTTATTGTATTTGTGGTGCAATGACGGGTAAGTTTATTCAGCCTTTTCCTGTGGCGCCACCTGTTGAAAGCGCTGCACGGCCGGCTCTAACCGCTCGGTTCGGTTCGGATCAAGCCGCTGAAGGCGGCAGTTGAATGAAATCAGACAGGCAGAGCGCCAGACAGCGGTGAGCGTAAAGGGGCGGCGACAACTGATGGCTGGAGTGGTGAGTCAACTACACCAGCCAGCCAGACAGACTTCCGATGATGAAGTGTTCACATTCACATTCAGAAAATTCATTTCGCATTCACAACGTTTCACTGCGCGACTTCGCCTGGAATTCCTTTTCACGCTCTCTTGCGAATTTGACCAGTGTCTATCGTTCCCGGAAATCTTCAGGCCACAACTTTCTGCGAAATTGACCGCCAACCCATTTCGTCAGCGGAGAGACGTCCAAACGATTTCATCAGCAAAGAAGCACTGAAAAGTCTCATTCTCGACTTCTCGAACTGGAAAACTCATCGGAAACTGTGTGGTAAGTCGCTTGCACTTAACTTCCGGCTTGTTTTTCTCGTTTGCAGTTCCATTTTCAAGCGTAGTTGGGTGTGTGTGTGTGCTTGTGCTTGTGTGGAGATGAAATCGCGGCGGGATGGGAAGGACCGATTTTTAGACGTTGTCGACATTTTCGTCCTTCCTCACTGACATCTTGCTTGATTTTCGTGCTCGTCTATGCCCTGATGGCTCTTGACTGACCTGGGAAAATGTATTTTGACGCGGAATTTTGTGTGAGTGCGAGTGTGAAGGGAAATCACGGCGAGAAGGAAGAACGGGTTTTTAGACGTCTTCGACATTTTCGTCTGTTTTTCCCCATATCTTGCGAGATATTCACGCTGATTCGTTTATGTATGACTCACGGATGACAGAGGAGAAGGGATTTAGGTCGACAGACGCTTTTCCTGGAAAGTATTGCACTTTTTTACTGCGTGTCGTAATTCCCAACGGCAGCTGTACAGTGTCAATTAGGCGTCTTGTTTACATGAACTTCCCCGGCGTTGATGCTTCGTCTGTTAGCCTAACCGCAAAGCCAAAGGTGTGAATCGCCTTGAAAATAGAACACTGGCCCGATCATGGCCAAGGGATCTTTTATCTGCGTGGTGGGGGAGAGTTTGGCCGAAGGTCCGTAAGGTTTAATCCTTAACTGGCCGAACTTGGCTGCAACAGTTTTTTCCGACATAATTTCCACCTTGGAGCACGTCCAATACTTTTCAGTCCTGCTTCCAGATAAGCTTTTGGCTGAATTGTAAGGTTCCCCAGGTCCGAAATGGCTTTTTGTCGCGTCAGGAAGGTGCAAAGGGGCAAGGTGGAAGCAAATTCTAGTCTATGGGCGAATTTTCTCTCGTGAGCTAAAATTT
>LRSR01009126.1:0-14101 GCA_001579985.1 Hypsibius dujardini | reverse complement strand
TACGTGCCTGAATATAGCGAGCATACTTATCATTTATAGTTTCGATAAATGCCTATACAATGGCATATTCATGTTGTACGAGCACATAGTATCGAATCTGTCACGCAGATTTATTACCTTCATCTTCTTATCTATATCGGCATTCAAAGGGGAAACAACCGCAGTGCAAAATGCACAGACTGAGTGCAAAACCTGTCTGTCATTAGTGGGTTCTGCACGTTGCGCGTAGTTTAAAGTGTAATTTCACCTCTTGTCCCCCTCAAGTTTCTTGCGCTCCGCTGAATGATTCCTCGTTTGACTCTAATTGGACTATAATAAAATGAATTTCCGCCGTCTTGCAGTCTTTTGTGTCTGCTGGGCGGTCTCCTCATCTGAGATGCAGCGCCCTGAAGATGATCCCGACAAGGACGCTTTACGCTACGACGGGTAAAAACTCTGCGGGAAACTTTGTTAACACTTCCGCCCTCTTTTTCAATCCGTTTTACGCGTGCATTTGATGATTCGTTAGATTTGTGGTTCTTGAAATGACTTTAACATCGGACCTTCAAGTCAAACTGCTAACGGACCTCAAGGAGGAAGTTCGTCGGAAGGAAGAACACGGCACAACGGTACTTTTTAACTCAAATAATAATTTTTCGATAACAATATTTTACACTGAAAAAATAATATTTTAAAATAATTGCGTCTTAGTCATGATACTTTTAGAATAATAATTCATAATAAGAATTCTTTTCAATCTTTTTGATCCACCCTTTAACTAATGCCCCAGCCTTCTTAATTTGAAAAAGTTGTAATTAAATTAATTAAAAGCATAATTAGTTCGAATTGGAAATAGAAGAACAATGAAGGCTCATTTTTTTTTTCCTGTCGGATATTTTTTTAAATGTTATTCAGGCGAACTATCGGAGGAGTGTCGGATGTCTTTTCCTCCGACAATTAAATTTCTGAAAATGTTTGTGCTTGTTCTCTCCTCCAGACCATCGAAGAATGGACCGGCTCAATTAACAAGGAGCGTCCGTTTAGCTTGTTGCTGGCACCGAAAGTTGCACCTGACGTCCTCATGCTTTGCCACAAGGAGGGAATACAATATGAAATCGTGTGGAATGATCTCCAAAGGTGCGCAGTAACATGCCCTACATAAGGCAGTTTCTAAAAACTGGGTCTGGGTAAGCCTGAAAGTTAAAAAAAACATGTGGAATCTTCTACTGTTTTCCCGACTTGAAAAAAAAGGTTAGACATTTTTTTTTGGGACAAGATCGAACATAGAAAGTGGAATCTTTCACTGTTTTCCCGACTTGAAAATTAAGTTTAAAAAAATTTTGGGACAGGACCGAACAAAGAAAGTGGAATCTTTCAGTGTTTTCTCAACTTGAAAAAAAAGGTTAGACATTTTTTTTTGGGACAAGATCGAACAAAGATAGCGAATAGATTCTGGGTGGGAAAGTTTAAAATCATCTCTGTTAAGAGACGCGGTACTTGGTGCTGTGATAAATGTTCAATTTTGCAGTGTGATAGACCTTCAAAACGCGGAAGCTGTTTCATCGTCAAAGACTGACAGAGATGACGGAATTGCCGCGCAGACATCCGGGATGACTTGGGCGAGATATCATCGTTACTCTACGGTTAGCTCGAGTTCCTTTCCTCTAAGATCAATTTTGATTAAATAGTTTTTCGTTCAAATGGAATTAATGTTTTGTTCTACAAAATGTTCCGTTAAGATATTCGTTTAAAAAGGAAAAATGACCGCTGAAAAGATATTCAATTATTCGTTTCGAGAAACGCGTGTTCCTTGAACAAAATTTTCCCTTGATTGTTCGTTCGTCTAAAAAGAAAATAATGTTCGCTTAGATAAATATGTTCCCTTCAAAAATGTTTGCCTGCTCGTTTAGAAAGAATCATGCATATTCCCTTATAAATGTTTAATTGCTCTTTCAAATAGACTTAACTGTTAGTGTGAAAATTTTTGATTGAAATAAATTCAACTATCCGATTTTTAAAATTTCATTTTATAAAGATCATGCAGAAATCGGTTTTTGGACTGATATTTCAGATTGAACGATATATTCTGGCACTGCCTGTAGTGCACCCGGATCTGGTGACGATCGAGAGACTCGGGTTGACCTACGAGGGACGTCAAGTCTGGGTTGTCAAGCTTGGAAAACCTCGGTCCGACGGAATAAAGAAACCGGCAATCTGGCTAGATGCAGGCAATGAGGAACAACGGCGCGTTCCGATTACCAGGGGATGAAACCTCAAGCAACACCCCCGGGGCGCCCGCTAAGGGTCTACCAGATGGCTAGACCCCTGGCGCGCTCAATAAGGGTCCGGCAAATGTCTGAACCCCTGAGGGGTCCGCTGAGAATCCAGCAGATATCTGGACCCCTGGGGCGCCCGCTGAGGGTCCAGCAAATGTCTAGACCCCTGAGGGGCTCGCTGAGGGTTCAGTGGATATTTGGACCCCTGAGGGGCTCGCTGAGGGTCCAGCAGATATCTAGACCCCTGAAGCGGCCATTCGATTCATAAGTTTATTCTTAGCAAAAAATGTTTTTGGGGTTAAGGTAAATAATAAAAAACTAATACAGTAAATATTTAAATAGAAAGAGTGTGAACAAAATTTTTAATTATTACATATACTATCTTTAATAGGTATTGTTCCCTGTAACCCCAAATATATTTTTTTATAGGAATAAAATTTTGAATAGGATGGTAGTTCTAGGGGTCTAGACCCCTGCTGGACCCATCGGGGCGCCCCTAGGGGAGATGCTTGCGTTGCCGCCTCCTAGTAATCGAAATGCGAACTTGATAAGGCCGAGAGCTTGTAGTGCTTGTTGTAGAAACCCGATAACTTTAGGGGAACGCGCTCGGTTAAACCGAGCGCTCGATTATTTTCACCGGCCGGTACAAAAAATATCACCCGGCCCTATTAGCATTGCGCACGTGGCCATAAATCTAAGCGGTCGGAGTTTGAGCCGCCCGGGCACGCTAAGCGGTTGGCTCTAACTTCGATTGGGAAACTTTTTGGTTAGTGCATCTACGTCGCAAGAGATCAATCAAGCATTGCTAGTGCTAAGCAATCAAGCCCAAGCTATTCTTTTCGTGTGTTTTGTTTAACCGAACGCGTTCCCGTAAATTTATCGGGTTTTCTACAGTAAAAAAATTCCTTCAACTAATAAATTTTGTGTGTGTTACATTACAGGCATTCATGCCCGAGAATGGATCAGCAGTGCCACGGTTACCTTCATGCTGAACGAGGTGTGGAAAGCAATTTCTCAGATTTGCACAGGTGATAATTCGGCAACGACCGGATCGTGAATTGTGATATTTTTCTATTTCAGTTGGTGACAAAATACACGTCCGACCCGATTATCCGCCGTCTCGTGGATCAGGTCGATTTTTACGTCGTACCGATGGTCAATCCCGACGGTTTCGAATTCACCCACCAAAAAGTAAGATCGTCTTAAGGTTTATCTAAATAATTTTTTTACTTTATCAAATCAAAATATGGATAATGAGAGATACAGGTGTCGGCAACAAATTTGGACCAGTTTGCGCGTCATCGAATAGTTGATTGGTTTCTTTTGTAACAACCCATCCCACTTTTGTTTTTGAGTAAAACCGATGAATTGTTGTAAAAAACAGTTTTTTTGGACCTTTGAATAATCAATCATGACTGTGCACAAAGAGCGGGGTAATGAAAGATACAGGTGCCGGCAACAAAGTTGGACCAGTTTGCGCGTCATCGAACAGTTGATTGGTTTCTTTTGTAACAACCCATCCCACTTTTGTTTTTGAGAGAAACCGAGCCAGTTGTTGTAAAAAACGATTTTTTGACCTTTGAACAATCAATCATAACTGTGCACAAAGAGCGGAAAGCGCTTGAAAGTGTTTGTAATCATCTAAAAATATTTTCTTGCAGGAACGCCTTTTCCGAAAAACTCGAAGGGTCAATCCATTCAATGCGTGTATCGGAGTTGATGCAAACCGGAACTACGATTTTCAGTGGCAAAGTTGGTCTCATCTAGGAATGACAAAATCTATAATTATTCAGCAGTTTTTTTAAGTGGAAATGAATTAATAAGAATTTTCAGTTCTGCCTCTTCTAGTTTATTACATTTTTTTCTTGATAAAAAATAAGTTACTAATTGTAGTTTTTTCCGTTTATGTTTTGGCCCTTCGTAAATTTAATGTTTAGTTTAGTTTTTTGTAGTAAATTAGAAAAAGGAAAACCAAGAAATTAGTAATGAGAATTTCTATTTTACTTTTTAATTTAAGTTTGTTGAGTTTTGCCATCCCTCGTACCATTATGCAATATTTTTCCTATTAAGAATGGCATTAATCTGAGGTGATGAAATTGGTTTCCACGTTTGCAGCGGAGCGAGCAGAGTTACGGCCATGTGAGATCACTTTCGGTGGGGACTTTCCCTACAGCGAGCCGGAAAATCGAGCGCTCTTCGAAAAAGTCCTCGACCTGAAAGGCGATCTGAAGAGCTTCATCACTTTTCACTCCCACAGCCAGTTGTGGATGCTGCCGTACGGTTACACGTTTGACTTGACTCCGGACGACGCGGTTGTGGTGAGTATTCCAATATGCGACTCTAACTTGGCGCATTATTCAAGTGCCGAATTCAGAATCACTTCATACTATTTTTTTTATTCAGATTTTTCCGTTTCAAATTCAATTTCGAGTCGATTGGCCTTACTCAAATATTTTTCGGAAATCAGGGGGCGGAGCTCTGGGTATCTTTTAAAAATGCCCTATAATTCCACCGGAGTTGTCTAATTTTGGTTTACAGCTCCGCCCACTTACCTCAGCATTTTTTTGCTGACGCCAATCGACGCCAATTTAAATTTGGTGTGCGATGGTGTCAGAATTTTTTATTTATTAGTTCTGAAAAATCACCATTTTTTTCCAGTGAAAATGAAATAAAAAGGACTCTTCCAGTGTTTTCAAATTTAAAATTTCACAGAAAAAAGTTCGTGATCTTTAATTGCTATTTTAATTTATTTCTTTTGGTTTCCCCATTCGACTTTCAGATTGCAAGAAAAAGATGAAAAAACTGTGCGAACTGAATTTTTTTGCCTTTTCATGGCCGGGCTGGATTTTTGTTTTCAGCGAGAGCTTGCCGTGAACGCAACAGACGCTCTCAGGGCGCTCTATGGGACGGTGTTTCGTGTTGGAACATCGGCCGAAATTTTGTGTAAGTTCGGTAAAGAAATTGTCTGTTCCCTTTTGGTTATAAAATTGCGAGATCCTTTTTTTTTTTTTTTGTGAACAGACACTTCATCGGGAACCTCGCGTGACTTCGCCAAAGGGCGCACTCAAATCAAATACGTTTACACCGTCGAACTGCGCGACACCGGCGAGTTTGGGTTCCTTCTGCCGGCGGAGCAGATTCTTCCGTCCGGATTGGAAACGTTCGAGGGCGTCAAAGTGATTGCTCTCCGAATAATCGAAGAATTTGCGAGAAACTGAGAATGCTCACAAAAACGACTCTACATTTTCTGGCCACACTGACGTGTCGTGCATTTGTTGACTTGTTTTACACGTTCCTCCGTCGCGCTTGATTTAAAGATTGCAGACGCATTTGCTTGAGAAAAATGAATTTTCAGTTGAATGTTGCAACTTCGGGAAGTAAAATGGGCGAAAACCGTATTCTGCTTTCCAGTCGCGTTGACTGCGGACCGCCGCGATGTTCAGATCTTCAAGTGGAAACAGAAGAAATAAAAACAAGTAAACATCATTTGAAAAAAAAATAAAAATAAATGTAATCATGCAATTAACATCTGAAAAAAAATATCTAAAAAAATGCAATAAAGCAATTAATGTCTATTTCTTAGAGGCTTCGTTGTTCATCTCGTTATCGTCTGTTTCCTTTCCTGAAGATTCGGCGGCCACGACTGAGACAGGAGGTTGGCCAGCGACGGTAGAATCTGGAAGGGGTCCGGGATTGAAGTAATTGACCTTAACCATGCATGCTCCATCTCCGGGGCACAATGGGACAGGCAGAGAAACCTGGCCAGAAACTTGAGAAAGTACACAGGGTATCAGAAGAAAATAGCGATGAGAGTAAACTGGTAACAAAAACTGACGAGCCATGGTGCGCCGATTAGCATATTCATTTTAATGCTTTTTTCGACTTTTTTTTTCTTACTATCATAATTTGAAATAGTTCCATACATGTTTTCAATAAACTATAATAAAATAAAAACTTGTCATATTTTTGAGTGACGTCTAAGCGGATGTCTGTGTGTCTGTGTGTCTGTGTGTCTGTGTGTCTGTGTGTTTGTCTGTCTGTCTGTCTGTCTGTCTGTCTGTCTGTTTGTCTGTCTGTCTGTCTGTCTGTCTGTTTGTCTGTCTGTCTGTCTGACCATATGTTTGTCAGATTGATTTTCTGTATTTCTGCGCGCCTGTCTGCATGTCTCCCTGTCTGTCTTATTATCTGCCTGTTTGGCACGTCTATTTTTCATCGCTGTCCGCCTTTGTTGGTCTAGCTATATCCGTTCGGGGTGTCAGACCGTCGTGTTAGATAGTTGAATTTCGAATTTATTGTCTTCCATCGAATGAGACTTTCAACCAAGCCGACTGATTATCTGAAGTTTAATAATGCGCTCACGAACGCACGGCGGACTATCGCTGGTTTCGCTTCCACCGTTTCACGCTTTGTTGGTCAAGGGTACAAGGGTATTTGTTTAATTATTCCTAAAAACGCCCCATTTTAATTAGAAGAAGTGGCACTTTTTGTGTAAGTGTCGCTCGCGTCGATGAATTCGGCATGTCTTCTTCGGGCGAGTTCGTTTGCGCGCCGTTGAGAGTGTAAATTCATTTAAGACGAGCGGTCTTTCTGTTTTGTTGTTTTTTCTTCACAAAAAGAAGAGCCCACAGAATAATATAGATGATCGAAAATTAGCAACTTGACGTTAACCGTCGTCTGTGTTGTTTTTGTCTCCGGCTTTTCGAAAAGAGCGATTGCTCTTGACAGGGAAAAAACAAAGCGCGAACTGTGAGATCGGGCCAATGTGCGAAGAGATTAGGTCAAGCTGAGCTTAGTGACATATACAGCGTGTGGTGTACGGCGACTGCATGAGCTTGGTCCGTTCTCACAAAGAGCGATCTCTGATTTGCGGTAATTGTGTGTACCTTGCTTGTCGTATCATTAAAGGGTGCTCCGATGCTGTTTAGTTTTTCCCCTTTTTTTTGCCTATAAAGCGGTTACTTAATTTGAACTTATTGCACTGATTAAATTATGTTGCGGCAAAATGGACGATCAATCAGGGTGATGAGTACCGCACAACGAACAGACTGGTGAGGCATAATCCGCTAAAGTGACTAGAAAAAAGAGGCGTCGAGCGGATGAACACAAACAGCGGTGAGATATAATGAGGCAATATAGTTTTACCAGCGAACTTGAAAAAGAACGCGAGATAAATGGAGCAATGCTCGACGGTATCAAATAAATTTTGATCAAACGAATAGATAGAAAAAAATTTACGTGAAGGGGAAGAATAGACTGCCTGTCTGCCTGTCAGTCAATCTGTTTGTCTGTCTGTCTGCCTGCCTGCCTGTCTGCCTGCCTGTCTGCCTATCTGTCTGCCTGTCTGCCTGCCTGCCTGTCTGTCTGCTTGTCTGTCTGTCTGTCTGTTTGTCTGTCTGTCTGTCTGTCTGTCTGTCTGTCTGGATTTTTGTTTAAGCGGAAATATCTAGTAATCGTTTGTTTTTGAAGGTTATGTTTCCTACACTTCAGTCAAACACTCCTTTCAGAAAAAGATTTATAGGTCAATATTGTAAATTATATTTTTTAAAATATTCTCAAGAACATTGGAAGATGAATCATGGCATTAACAGCAAATCACCGCAGAGGTTGAGGTCAAAAGTTTATCTATATAATTAACTGCCCGCTGTGTTTAAAACACAAACACCTTCCAAGGTTATTTGCAAATTAATGAGGTCTTACGTAAACTATGTTTTACCGCAGCGACTTGAGTGTCCGCCGAAAACTAAAACTCCCGCTGTTTCTCGACTAGATGTGCTAATTTATGGTATTTTCTTCTTCCCCGATCCATCACCATTAAGAAATCAAGAAGCGATTTTTAAAAACGCAAAAATCACAAATCACACTTTCTCCTGTTTTTTTTTCTCTGGCCATTTCTTTTCCTCCTGCTTTTTTCCCTCTTGCCATTTCTTTTCCTCCTGCCTTTTTTCCTCTTGCCATTTCTTGTCCCGCTTTTTTTTTCTCTTGCCATTTCTTTTCCTTCTGCTTTTTCCCCTCTTGCCATTTCTTTTCCTCCTCCTTTTTTTTCCTCTTGCCATTTCTTTTCCTCCTCCTGTTTTTCTTTTCCGTATTTCACCGAATGAACACAGAATATTCACGCACAGGGTCTCGACCATTTGGTGCCAGTTTTTTAGACCCACCCGTATATTATGCCTGCATACACTGTGCTACCCTGCAGTCATAATATACGGGAGTCATTAAAAACGGGCACCAACTGGTCAAGACTCGACATTACTTTCTCACACACGAGCGAACTGTCGTTTGTGTGTCAGTTTATTCTGTCTTACACACATGGCCACAATTTTTGGTGGCAGACTTTAAGCCAAAAAGGGTGGTCCGAGTTCGAGTCGAATTAAGTCATCACACGCACGTGCTCTTGACTACAGTCGAGCATGCAGCCTTCACTCAATCGATCGATTGATTGAACAGACAAACAGATTGATTGATTAATTGATTGATTGTTTATTTTGGGCGAAATTTAAAACAGCTTGTTCAATATAATTTTGCCGCAGGATTCAAAGATTCAGAAGAAAGTGGCTCAAACTCAAACCACCCTGATGGCTCGAACTCTGCCACCCAAAATTGTGGCCATGTATTACATCAAAATTTGAGATTGTCAATCAAACTCTTTTCTCATCCGCTTCGATCTTCCCTCATTTTCTGTTATCAAACTTTCCCCGTAATAAACACGAGGAAAAAAGTGAAAACGACCACTCTGTCACAATTCGGTTTTGCCAGGCGTCAATGTCTCAGTTACATGGACCGCCCGCCGATTTTTCGTAAGACTATTAACTTTACGCGAAAGAACATGTAGAGAAAGCGAACCGCCTTAATATTTGCGTGAGCGTTGACACGCCTATTACGGCTCGCGCTCTGCGCAAGCGTGCAGGCACATATATACACACATACACCTGTCCTTAATTAGTTCCGTTTTATATACGAGCATACGGAGGCATAAAATTAATATCACACACACACACATACACACACACACACATATACACACACATATACACACACACATACGCGCGTTGATGGCTTGTCAGTCTGACACACTTTTGGCAGAACGTGCATGTACACCCATGGCCACAATATTTCTCACCCACATGCCCAACCATTCGACAGTCCCACCCACCCAACCATTTTTTATCGTCCCACCCACCCAACCATTTTTTATAGTCCCATCCACTCAACCATTTTTTATGGTCCCATCCGCCCAACCATTTTCGATAGCCCCACCCACCCAACCATTTTTTAAAGCCCCACCCACCCAACCATTTTTGATAGTCCCATCCACCCAACCATTTTTTAAAGCCCCATCCACTCAACCATTGTAAAAATTCAATTACTGTACTTGGTTAATTTTAGTCGCTGCCATTCCTGATTAGCCCACTGCCGAATGGGCGTGGGCCGGGCGGCCTGCAAAATGGGTTCGTCGTAAGGTGGATGGAGAAATAATTTGGCCGAAGCTGTGTACACTGCCGACTGAGAAAAAAACCACAATGATGAAACTGCTGAAACAGCAGCTGTGGCGGAGTTACTTTATCAGGCCACGCCCATTCCAACGCGCCCACTCATAGACTAATATGTGTGGGCGCATGGGTTTGAGTGTGGGCTGAAGAAAAAATTCCGCCACAGCTGTAGACAGTCAAGGTACGATAACGGCGAAGAAGAAGAAGTGTACATGAGACATTTCGTACCACACGCGTATGATACCTGTTTTTTTGCCGCCTCAGTGTAAGACGCAACAGCGTATTAGCCGCACAGACAGACAGAGAGACAGAGAGACAGAGAGATAGAGAGACAGAGAGGTAAATCAGCCGTCTGAACGATATTAATCCATATTCGCTCGCAGCTGCCGCAGTTATTGGTCATCATTATATCGTGTCGAAGGATTTTGCTTGTGTCTTTCAGTCATCGACTTGGACGGAACAGACGCTCACGTTTTTGCACTCTTTTCTTTTCCGTTTGTTTGCGAGCGAGATCGAACTCTTCGTCAGTGTCACTTGCGGCGCCGGACTCCTTAACTCTTTGCGACAATTAACTATCCGTTCCTTCGGATCGGCTGCTTCGTTGTAACGGACATCGGAACGTGCTGAAATGGATTAACGAACTGCGTCTTGCTTAGCGAAAAGATCTCGACTGACGACTGACTGTCTATCGGCGAAATTGTTCTACAAAAAAACCAGGTAAGCGAAGGATCAAACGCCAAGCAACTTAACTGCAAAATTTCCCGAAAATAATTTTTTTTTCGAATATTCCATAAGAATGTAATCGAATAGGGAAAAAAATTTTCAATCTGCTTTTTGAATTTCAAAAAGAAGAGAAATTTTGTAGCTTCAACTGCTTTTGGATGGTTTTTTCTTTCTGAAAAATATTTTTGACTCCAGTTGTACAATTTCAAACGGAACAAAATGTTTATTGCTCTAACTGCCTTTGTTTGATTCTTTTATGATGCTCAAAAAATGACACTCGTAAAGTTGCAACAGGATTTTCTTGTTGTAAAATAATCTTTGGTAATAAAGATTTTTTTCGAGAAAGATTAATGCAGTTGCCGTTCGTTGGCTCAGAAATCGGCCTAAACCGACTTTTTACCACACGTTCAACAAAGCACCAGACGAAATAAGGTTTGCTAGTGAGTGCCGCGAGAGCGTGGGAGATGTTTTTTTCTGGAACACTCTGATTGAATTCATTTTGCGGCGATAGAAAAGTCGGACATGAGGGACTTCTATTATTAATTATTATCATTAAATATTATTATTATTATTATTAATCTGTGGCGATTTGCGTGGTGTGGTGAGTGAATGTGTATTTTGCCTGCAGAGACGGTGTGATGGCCAAGACGTCGTCGTACGGTCCACCGATCTCAGCGCATCGTTTTGGCCTACTTCCTCCGCTGGCCATCATCATCATCATCAACATCATTCTCAGTTGTCTGCAGATGCGGGTGGAATGCGTGAGTTTGATTGATGCCAGTGCAGCGCCCACTTTCGCTTTACACGCTCTCACGGAGTCTGCCGATAACATCGACTGCAGGGATGCCGTCATCCGCTTCGACGAACCCTGCCGATGCTACAGGTACCAAATGTTACAAAAGTTACAAAAGTTTCAAAAGTTACAATAATTGCAAAAGTTTCTAAAAATTACACAAAAGTTACAAAGGTCACAAAAGTCACAAAAGTTACGGAAGTCACAAAAGTTACAAAAGTTACAAAAGTTACAAAATTACTAGTTTCTATTTGACTAAATGTAGTTTTAGTTTTTTTTGTCATCGCCACATTAGCTCATGCCATTACTGGATACGTAATCTGATGAAAAGATAATGAAACTTTCCCAAAATATAGAAGGCAATTAAATCTTATCAAAATAAAAAAATTAAATTTTAATAAAATATGAAGCTATTAACTCATTCCGACTAAAAAATGTCTTATCGCATTTATAATTACGTTTGTATTTTTTTTCTTATAGACTGCAGAAGAATCCAGCAACAATGTTCTTGCTGTCTGAAGCGAGACCATTCCTCTTGGACTGCGACAATGTGGCTTTCCAATTTTTCCCGCCCATGCCGTTCAACGTGTCAATTTACCTGGCCTCTTACCGTAAAATCGGTTATCAAGGCCTCCCGACTGAGCTCTTTCGTGGACGGAACTCCGACCTGCGGGGACTGGATTTGTCCAGCAACCACCTCCTCTCCATCACAACAAGCTCTCTCAGCGGTCTGGAAACCAGCCTGGAATTCCTCAACCTGTCTGACAACAGTCTCGGAAGGAACTTCCAACCGCTGTTGGACATCCCAGAAATTCATCGATTGAAAGCACTCAAAGTGCTGGATCTCTCCTCAAACGGGATAAAATTGATTTCGGTAATTCATTGTTAAATCTTAAGGACTTTAACTAATTTTGAAAAGATCTCAAAATCTCAAAATCTCAATTTTAATTTTGTCTTTGGATTGCGCATTAAAAATACTTATTTTTCAAATCACTTTCATTTTAATATCTTTAAGTCGTTTTAGATTTAAGTCGTTTTTTAATATCTTTAAGTCGTTTTAGATTTAAGTCGTTTTTTAATATTTAGAGTTTAGTTAGTTTTGCCAAAAAAAATGTCTGACCAGTTTTTGCAATTATTACTAGCGCTCGTGGTATCTCGATGTTTGGATGTTAAACGTTTGCTTGTAAACGCAGGAGCAATTTTTTTCCGGACTGACGGAGACATTGGAAGAGATTTATTTGAGCAAAAACGACCTAACCGACATTCGCTTCCTGGGAGCTGCTCAGAATCTCGCGCATTTGAGAATTCTTGACCTTTCAAACAATCGAATCTTCCGGCTGGAGTCTTTGGGTTTCAACACGCTGCCGGCACTTCAGTTCGTCAATTTGGAGAACAACTTTCTCAGCATGATCCTGCCGAGCGCGTTCAACGGAACGAGTTTGAAGGAGATCAACCTGAAACGGAACCGAATGGAGGCAATAGACAATTCCGTTTTGTCCGGTTTGGAAAGAACTTTAATGAAAATTGATTTCGCATTCAATGTCATCAAGAACCTGCCCGACTTGAGATCTTTTGCGGTGCTGGAAGACCTCAACATATCTTCCAACGTCCTCCAAAATTTCAACGGTAAATATTGGTAAAAAAAATTTAATTTTTTTAAAAAAATTTTTAAAATTTTTTTTAAATAATTTTTTTATTTTATTATTGTTATTCCAAGTCGAAAACCGCAAACGCAACCAAACATTTCGGATCGTCATTTTTGAGATCTCATGAGAGGTCAAAAAAACACTTTGGCGAGGAAAAAAAGTCTCTTGATTGGTTTTGACAAGCGCAATAGTAATGAGATGCGAAATCGAAGAATGCGTGTCGGTTTTTGGCGCCCTTAATTTTCCCATGATCTGGATGAGATAAAAAGCTGAATACGATTTTAATTTCTGAAATCTTTTGAGTAACATTCTTGCGCACCGATGTCGGAATACTTATGAGCAAACAATTATTTTCGAAACAAAAGTTAGCTAACTTCAGTCACTCAAATCACTCGGTAAATAAAGCAGCGACTTGTTGGGATAAAAAACAACAAAGGCTTGCTGAAAAACAGTGGCGCGCCGAGCTTTGGTTTAAGCGGGGGGGGGTTGTTTTTTATGGTATCCAAAATATTTCCGATAGAACGAAAGGGGGACAATTTTTTCTAATGGGGGACCCTTAGGGAACCTCTTTTACTTTCGGGGGGGGGGGTTAGATCAACACCCCCCTCAGCGCGCCACTGCTGAAAAACTACTTGTAACTGTATTAAATTGTGTTTTAACTTAAAAGGGACAAAAGAAATGGATTATGTAAGAGAATCTGAAATTATCTGAAATATTGATTATTAACGGATGATTTTTCAGAGCCTCCAATGTTGCCACAATCCATTCAAATCCTCGACCTCTCCGGCAACCATCTCACCCAGCGTTCCATCCCCCAACTGCCCCTTCTCCCGGCACTCCGGCAACTGAGTCTCGCGCGCAACTTCCTCGGAAACTTCTTCAACCTCCCAAGCATCGCGTCCACATTCACTTTCCCCTTGCTGGAGCACTTGGATATTCGCGCGGCCAATCTCTCCGCCGTTCCCACGCCCGTTTTCCCGCTCCTTCCTCGCCTGCGTCGCGTGGATCTGTGCCACAACTTCTTCCCGCAACTCTCCGGCAGCAGCTTCAGCAACGCCTCATCCCTCCTGCAAAACATGAGCCTCTCTCACTGCCGAATCAAATCCGTCGCACCGGAAACCTGGCAAATTTTACCGAATTTACTTTCCCTTGACCTTTCCAGCAACTTCTTGTCGAAAGAGACCGATTTAACCTCGC
>LRSR01009125.1:0-10335 GCA_001579985.1 Hypsibius dujardini | reverse complement strand
GTAAAGCGCGGTTGTTGTTTGGCGCTTTCTCTCTCTCGCCCCTCCCACCCCGCGAGATCGAGCCGAGACAAAGGAGCCTGCGCACCGTAATCGGGTACTCCGCAGCGAAAAAGTTCAGGCTCCCTCTCAACTTATGCAGGACGACAACAAGGAAGACGAGATGCGATACCGGAAAGGGATAATTGCCGTGTGCCTGTAAACAGTTCATGGTGATTTGCCTGGAGGATAATCGTGTAATAAATTCATTTTCACAGTTGCCTTGTCTCTCCGCTTGTTAAAGCAGAGGGTGTGATGCCGCCTCAATGCGGAAAGTGGCAGTTCCGTAAGTGGTGTGGGTCGTGGCCTTCTATCTCCATTATCCAACACACTCAATGGCATCCTTCATCGTTGGTATCATCCCACTTATCGCAGAAAGAAGCGACCGGCAATAAAAGACGGGATTTGTGTGTGTTAGTTCACAGATGATAGGAATAGAAACATTTGAGATGAGCCGCGACGGCGGAAGCGTGATTTTTTTTCCTCGCTCGATGATGGATCAAGACGGTTAAAGCTCGCTCCGTCCGCTACAGAGGAAAAGGCAATAACACCGAGCCGAGGGTTGAGCCGAGGGTTGGCCTGGTGGGTGTGTGCCTGTATGAAGGTTTGGGCTCTGAGACCTCCGAAACGGGGAGTGTATACCTCCAGGGCCTTGGACGATGGGATGAAGAAATTTCCCTCAGGCTGGGACGTTTAAAGTCATTATTTTTAAACGTTGTTTTCTGCTAACTATAAACCAGCTGGTGCTGCAGTATATACGATCAAATATTGGAAAGCGTGACCTAGACTTATTATACCCACTCTTGGCATATGGCGGGAGGGGGAGAAGCGCAGAGTTGCGTAAGGAAACTAGCAAAGACAAGACGGCTGGCCATCGAATTAGCTGGAGAGTCTGTGTGAGTCAAGATCCGGGACAGGTCCTCCACCCACGACGAGGTTACACGCGACTACTCGGTCATATTCCGCAATTATGCTAATTTTGATATCACAAATCTGGTCCAATATGCATTTGCATAACCTTGAAGGAAAATTATGTTGGCGGGGATTCGATTGATTGTCGAGCAGGAAAAGCAAGATGTTGAAAGGCTGACCCTCTGCCCTTGCAATCTTTAGACGACTTGCCGTTTCGGTAACTTGCTATATGATCCTCTTCTCGGATAATAATATGACCAGAGATGATGGAGTCTCCGATGTCAGCGCTTCTGCAGGGCGTGGTCATGAGTTGTACATTATGGTGCGTGTGGTTAGCCGTTTCCAGTCTCCGCATTTACAGGGCTCACGGCCCAAGATCAAGGTTAGGCCTGCCACTCACTGCGTCCCAAGTGGATGCATTCCAGCTGTGTGTGTACACTCGTACTCATTCGCCCCTTACTCATTCGACCCTTATATGATGAGGATTGAGGATTGAGGACGTGTGAATGACTGGGGATTGGGATTATTGGATAGATGTTATCTCGGGTCCATGTTTGGCCAAACATGACATTGTGCAGCGTTGGGTGGCCAACCATGAAGTCCCCACTACAACAGCGTCCAGACGTGGAAGACAGAGTGGGATGAACCTTGACATTTGACAAGTATACCATTATTTGATTTTTAATTTTTCCTCCCGTATCACACGTACGATCGGTGTGATGATTCCAACAGTCACGGAAGGAACGGTACGAGATATCGGTTTGATTGTTGACGCTTGCAGCTAATTGCGTAGGACAACCACTGCCCATTGGGCACACCAACCATATTGTCTCGTTAATGCGTAAAACTTTTAGGCCCATCGGGCCTTTCTATTCCTTGGTCCCCGTCTCGGACCTTGGTCCCCACCTCGGACCTTGGTCCCTGCCTCGGACCTTGGTCCCTGCCTCGGACCTTGGTCCCTGCCTTGGACCTTGGTCCCCACCTCGGACCTTGGTCCCTGCCTTGGACCCTGGTCCCTGCCTCAGACCTTGGTCCCTGCCTCGGACCTTGGTTTCTGCCTCGGACCTTGGTCCCTGCCTTGGACCTTGGTCCCTGCCTTGGACCCTGGTCCCTGCCTTGGACCCTGGTCCCTGCCTCGGACCTTGGTCCCTGCTTCGGACCTTGGTCCCCACCTCGGACATGGGATACGGTAGCATAAGAAGCGCCCTCTATGTACCACGAAAGGGCAGTTTTTATTTTTTTTAATGGAAGATATGATTTCTGGTCAGTTTTCTCAACGGATTCACAATTGTTTGATGAAAATGCATCGATAACACCAAACAGAAGTAAGTAAATTCGACTGGGAGAGTGGAGTGAATTCGTTTTAAGGATCACTCCTCGTATGATGTATCACTGCAGCGTGCTCATTATCTACCATCTAATGTCGTACCGTGGCGCCCCCTATTACCAAACCATACCGCCAAAGGTCCTAATTTTTCAAGGTCAACCACAGGATTGCAACTTTTCTCAGTCTCCAAAACGAGACAGTGATGGGAATTTCCCTTTCCCACCTATTCACTATAATCCCATCCTTTCCCACCCATTCACTATAGTCCCACCCTTTTAATTTTTAATTGAAATACAATAAAAAATGACTTTGTAGACGTTACCAGGATACTGAGTTATTCATAAGATATAATATTGATTGATGGAATGATTGAAATCCAAGAGCCAAACAATTTCCAATAGTTTATTAGTATTCTGACTGTAGTATCGAGGCAAAATGAGTGATAGTGGCAGCTCCGTCGCAGATGACGGGGACCGCTCAGATGACAATGAAGCTATTTGCGACTCGGAACAGACAGGCTCCCAAGAAGCAGAGCAGCTTTACCAACCAAAGATATCGGCAGCGAAAGATCTCAAGAACCGGTATGCTTCATATGCTGATTGGGAAACTGACTTCTGCCATATCAGAAGGAGTCATTCCAGACTTTTGTAGTGGACGACTCACAACGACTCAGTAAGACCACAAACTATTCGGGATTCTGCAGTACAAGAAAGGGTGGGACTATAGTGAAAGGGTAGGACAAGGGTGGGACAAGGGTGGGACAAGAGTGGTACCCTTTTATTTTTCCCGTTTTGCTATAGATACTGGGGTGAATTTATACTTTAGCTTGGATAGTGAGGAGGAACAAGCAGCCTCTGGCAGAAATGATCCTTAACATAGATAAGAACAGATCCAATAGCGAACGGTGGTAGCAGAGTTAATTCACTCGTCATCAGAGTCGCCTTTCTTAATCATCAAAAAATCGTTAGAGGGCGGACTGTCGTTCCGCGACGAAGGCAAAAGGTACTCCTGCTGAGCAGACGAGCGATTCATGAGTGAGATCGACTGGTGAGGCTCCGACCCGGTTCCGGGTCCTGTCCTATTCCGGTAGCCAGTTGACCGGATCGACGGCGTCGAGATCAAATAGCGATGATTCATCGCTTTGGAAATGGATGTGGTCAAGGAATTGTTTGAGTTCTCCATGGAATCTGCTTCATTTCAAAATACATCTAATTAGCACAAAATAATCTTATTCAGCTACTGAATTATAATTTCATTCGGTCGAATTAAATCTTACCGCCCAGGCGATATCTGTGCATACAGAAAATCTGTCGGCAGAATTCATTCCGAAAGCGTTTTGACATGGCATTGTAAAGGACAGGATTAATTGCGCTGAAAATTGCGAAGTTCAGTTAGTTTCGTTTCGAAGTATAAACAATCTTGTAATACGGAGTCGCCTTTGTCACATCAGGGGCGATTCACGCAGACACAGGCCCGCAAACAGATCCAGACATTGACACAGACACAGACACAGACACAGACACAGACACAGACACAGACACAAACACAGACACAAACACAGACACAGACACAGACACAGACACAGACACAGACACAGACTGACACTATAATGCCCTTTTTCTATCCAAAAGCAACATAGAAAATTGATGTAGGGACGTGGTTTTGTTGTCCACCATTAAGCTGAATTGATCCCCCCCTAGTCGGTTAAACGCGGGTGTGATTGAATAAATTACCTATTTATATAAATCAGCGTCTGGAAGGAGCAAAAAAAACATCGGTCAGCCTTCGGAAGCAAATTAGCAGATATTGAGACATACTTTAGCAAAGAGGAGATACCACCGATCGAGCCATGGTGTGTTGAAGGAATTGTAGACGAGCAAGCTACGATAGGGCAGCCACAAAACGGCGAAGAGGATTACAACCACCAGCAGCATCTGCACGACCTGCAAAATGTTGTGAATATGTACGTTAGACGGGACTGCTCTAATCCATGCGGGGCTTCAATTACCTTCCGGTTCTGTACCTGAATGTTTCGTGACCGTTCCTGCTGGGCTTTCGTCGTCTTCCTGACGGCACATCCGCCGGACACTCCCGTCAACGGCGGCAGTCCGCTGTGCGAACTCACCAGCAGTGTCACCGATCCGGCTGTCGAGCGGCGCGTGCTCTTCCGCAGCTCGCTGTGCAGGCTCTTCTGCAGCACCATCCCGATGCGGGCGTACAGCACGATCGACACCATCAGCGGCATGACGTAGAAGAGGAAAATGTCGGTGAGGAAAAAGTAGACGTAGTGCTTCCGGTCGAGCCAGAACCGGCAGTTCTCCATCTCGGGGTAACCGACAAACTTAATCTTCACCGTGTGAGTCAGGCCGAGCCACGGGCATGAGTACAGCACCGCGAACACCCACGTGCCGATGATGATCTTGACGGCACGGTGGATGGAGCACACTTTCTGCGCCCATAAAGGGTGGCAGATCCCTAAAAGCAAAGTAAAATCTAGGTCCTGCCTAAATTGTCTGTGAGGTTTGAAATGATCCGTGAGGTCTTGTTTTAACAACCAATCGTTAGCAGTTTGTCTGTGAGGTTTGAAGTGGTCTGTGAGGTCTCGTTTTTAACGTTTGAAATGGTCTGTGAGGTTTCGTTTTTAACGTTTGAAGTGGTCTGTGAGGTTTCGTTTTTAACAACCAATTCTTAACGATTTCGTTCGACACAACTAAAGCTCCGCACGTTTTAAGAGCTCAGGTGATTTGACTGTTGGAAAATGGTTGATCGTACGGTTGAAAATAAGTGTCGTGGAATAAGTGTGACCAAGGTTGCTCTACTTCCCAGAAAGAGTCTTACCAATGTATCGTTCCACAGTGAAGCATAAAATACTGCAAGATATTTTGACACGTTTAGACAAATATGACACCAGTGCCGTTTGTCATGTTGATGAAGGAATGGGAGAACTATTTCTATGGCATGAATCACCGTACCTTATGCTGCTGGCATTGATCCCGAGGAAATTCCCGAAAATCAAAAGCGAACAGCCAAAGTGGCCGAGAACCCACTGACCGGCGTATAGGTGATGCGACACAATGGCTTCCGGCATTGCAGACACCAGCACGATCAGATCAGCGACGGCCAGGGAGACCTAAAGAGTGAAGATGGGCATGAATAGCCGACAACTCCCCTTCGCGAAAAAAGTTAAGATAATCAGGTAAAAGAGGAAGGACAAAAGCTGAGTGATTTCAAAGAAAATTAAGAAAGTGAAAGTGAAAATGCAAAATGAAATTAAGGTCAATTTTTCTTTCAAAGCAGCAGTATCAATTCTCTTGTCAGCTCTCGTGAAACACGGAAGCGTTTCCAAAAATATGTTATGCTCACGAAAAACACAATATCGTTTGGCCGTACAAATGAAAATGCACTCGTAAGAGCAGAAACGTTGTCTTCGTCTACTACGCTCGTCCGAATTTACTGTCAGTTCTAAATATATTGCCAAAATGGAGTAGGGTCGTAACCTCCAGACAGCTATTGTATATGTGGCCATATTATTATTACACTAATCTATTTAATGATCACACGAACAGCGTTATCTGACTGCGGAAGTAAACGCCCACACAGAAACAGACACACAGACACAGACACACACACAGACACAGACACAGACACAGACACAGACACAGACACAGACACAGACACAGACACAGACACAGACACAGACACAGACACAAGTATCCCTCTATTTTTCCCGATTGATGACTTACCAAGTAGCAGTAGGTCGGTGTGTGCATACTCTTCGTCCTCCGCACGACAATCACGACCGCGATATTCCCAAAAAATCCCACAAGGAAAATAATGACATGCGCCACCGTGGCGACGATGCGGTAGTCCAGGTTGTGCGATATCGGGTGGGCCCTGCTGGCCGTCGCATTGGAGAGGTTATAGGGCGCCGGGTTGACGGTCGGTTCCATTTCGTCACGGTCGGTCAAGTTTGTGATGGTCGCCTCCATGACGGGAGAGATCGAACGTGAGAAGGCTGGGTGCACCTCTACTCACGACGCCAACGACCCGATGAGATGATTGGAGTCAAAAGATCTGTGAATAAAAGATGATTAGGAGGAGGAAGGACGAAGGCCGTGACACGCCCTGTGCAACGATCGCGGGACATCGGTCCCTGAAGTCTGCTAACTGGGCCTCACTTATCGCACATCCCACAATATTTGAGCATTTCTCTACAACTCCCTTGGGAGAACCACACCGAGTCAGGGAAGGTCATCGGAGCAAGCGATGAACACAGATGAATGGGGATCATTTTCTGGAAAAAAGGTGCGGGAATGTGTCTTCCGATGGGAGCTGAGTGCACATTTGAATGAGGCTCCGGTCGGCCCGAGGACATGTATAGGATGGGATACTTTCGGAAGCGGAACAGCCCTTACCGTCTTGAAATTTGAAATGATTACTCGAGCGCGATTCACGTTTATTCTGTTGCTTTGTATTTATTGGCAATGCAATACAGCGCGCGCGGGAGGAAGGATTGAGGCTATTTCGACGCAGTTTGCGATTGGCTTCCATGTGCAGTAAGTACATGTCACAGAGCGGGAGGGGTCGTCCCTAACTGTGAGACACATACGCGCACACTGCAAACTCACTAATGACCGAGGGCCAAAGAGGCCGGCAGGAAACGCGCACGCCCAAAAGATGCGCACGCCCAAAAGATGCGCACATGAAAGGAAGGAAGGTGGGTACGCACATGCAAAAAAAGGTGGGTACGCACGTGCAAAAAAAGGTGGGTACACACATGGAAGATGGGAGGAGCCCAAGCAATAAGATTCTGCTAAACGCTTGTTAATCAGGCGGTTCCTGCGCCGTATTGTACCCCCCCCCCCGCCAAAAAGTGCCGGAGATCACTGAGAGATTCACACCGTCATTAAAAGGCGATCTAAGGTCCGTTATTTACTTTACAAACAGCCGAAGGATGTGTCGTTTCGGTTAACCGTTGCGTCAGCGATCTTAAATTCATGTTATCAGGGGGGAGGAAAGAGACACTGATGAACCGTGTGAACCTGTCTCTGACTGACCACTATGTATCGGTTGTAAATGTGAAAGACAAAGTGGAGTCTTCCCCATAGCCATAACTTGCTAAATCCTACTTAAACATTAGAGTATTTTACTGTGCAGAGAAGTGCAGCTGTGTGGTACTCCCACAACTGTGCAGACGGTTCAAATATATCTTGATCTGAGCTGTAAGTGCTTACTTATAGATTAGTCAGTAGTAGAAGATTTCGTGGAGATTGAAGAATTTACATGTCCAGTGAAAGGGTGCGGTAATACCGCACGCTGATGTAGGTTCCCAGGCATATTGAACGTCTCCAGTCGTGAAGCTCAGTATGGGGACAGAAATTGAAAAACCCAACACGTAATATGTTGCGGGAGATGGTTAACAAATAGTTTGTCAAGATGAACGGGAAGGCGTTACGTGGCGCGTGCACGCGGCTAAACAAAAGTCAAAGTCAGCAGAAAGGCGAATCAATTTCGGGTAAGTTTCCAGCTGGCTCCCTCCGAGGAATCATACAAAATGATACCACTGCGCGCGCGGATTGATGGGACTGCCGGCGCCTGCCATATCGGGGCAGGCACCCCGAGGTTCCCTGGGTTGTCCGCTCTCTACTCTACTACGTGTAGCTCCCATTCGCGCAGCAGGGTCACCCAATCCGTCCTTGTGCCTGCCTCGATACTTTAAACACACACATATACACATACAGACACACAGACACACACAGACACACAGACACACACAGAGAACAACAGTGGGCTGCGTCAATGGAAATTGAAGTTCCCAGCGGGGGGAAGCGGGGATTAGAGCGGCAAATTCAACATGTTACTCGCTCCTCATATCCGGAAACAATTAAAATATAGTGCTGAACAAGGGGCACGCGCGGAACAAGTGGCTGCATGCCTGAATACAGCCATTCGCGCGCGTCGGAAATGCATTTGTGAAGTTAAGGCCATTGATTCCCTTGTTTGACGAACTAATCTACCCGACGGATCTCGCGGAGAGACACATGGGGAGGCCTAATTAGAGGTGTTACGGCGACATATTTGGGGGTCGGGGAGCTTTCCGTTAAAGTAGTCATGGATATTTTGTTGATATTGTCAGCCACTTTTTCGGGAATTTTAAGTCCCAACCTAGTAGGATTGAACGCCGGTGCACGGGAGAGTCACCTTGGGACCCAGAAAAGACGCACACATATACGATCCTTACTCGAAGCAGACAGCATGTCATACATGGTTCGTATATAGGCTCGCCAACAACGACTGACTCTCGTCGCGGGACCGGAAAGCTCTTTTGGCGTCACTCATTCACGAACTAATCTTAAAATTGTCGTTTAGATTAAATTACGCACGCTCTGCTATGTGTGTCACGTTTGCTCACAACCAGGGTCCTGGTCATTGGAGGGAGGGGGAGGGAGGTGCTGCGGGTAAAAGGTAATGCGAAGCGGAGTAATAAGGATGCTTAAGTTAATTTGTTAATCAGGGAATACGTTGAGTAGATATCCAGCATCTCGGAATATCAAGCCCATAGAGCTAATCAGAGTGTTTGTATGTCACGAATTTGTCACGTGCACAAGGGATCGGCTTCCTGCACCCACACCTGTCGCTGACGGTTATCCATCTCGAGGTGAGTTTGCATGTTTCGACGACCTTTTCACATTTAATTTATCGTCAGGAAAATGGAGAGGTACCTGGTGGGTGACCTATGGCACATGTAGAATTTTCTCGCTGTAATAGTCGCGTATTGAGGAAAGGTACTGATTACCCTGGCTTCATGCAATATAGTTAGTTTGCCGATACAGCTGAGGTGAGAGCTTTGGAAACCGGGTCTGAATTGTTATAGGAACATTGATCCTTGCAGAGAAGGGTACATATTGACACAGCGCAATCATCCCTGTCAACCAATATCAGTTCAACAAGAAAAAGATGCCCTTGAACCATGAAAAGCTCGCGTGCTACCGGCTGATTAAGGACAAACTTGTCTACTTTTTTTGCACGAGCTCCTGCAATAAAACGACTAGCAGGATATTTCAACTGGTGGTACTTGCATTTGTATGTGCAACAAAAGTCTCAATCTCACTCATTGTATTGTGCTCCATGGGGTATTGTGTCTCTATAGTCGAACACGGTCAAGGAGTTCCCTAACTGCGTTCAACCGTAGGGCATGTCACAATGTTAGCTTCCCGTCAGTCCAGCAAAATGCCGGTTTAGGTAGTATGTTCTGCATAGAAAAAATATGAATTTACAGTATTGTAAGGAAAAAACTATTACATTTTTCGATAAAATAACAACCCTAAAGTTTTTGGGCTTAATCCCGAAAACAGGGACGGACACTTCGCCATGCCCTTGTTGTTTATCACAAAGATTTCAACCGCGAGATCTGTAAGATCGACAATTTGACAATTTGACTGAGCGAGTCAGAGCCTTGTTAGATCGAGTCAGAGCCTTGTTAGAGCGAGGGAGAGCCATGAAAAACAAGGCACGCCCAGACAGCCGCGCCGGGTGCTAAATGTGTCAGTTTCAAGTGTAGAGATCAATACACTTTATGAGTAATGCCCAGGGAGAAGGGTTCCTTCGCAAACAGCACGTCATCGCTAAGCGCATGATCTATTATCGGTTGCGAGCAAAGAATCCTCACAATATTAATTTGTCGCTTATTAGTGCTGCGGACAACTCAACCGTATTGGGCGGAAAACATATTTTAACCGTAATTAATTAGATTATCTATATCGTGCACGTATGCCAGAAGAACAAATCCACTTGTTGGTACGGTAAATGCGTTAAATATTAATTATGGTTGCAGACCGAACAAAATTTGTCAGAGAGCAACTTCATTCCGCGAAATACACCAGTAGTAGTCGCACATCCGAACACATTCACTACTGCACACACAGTTTACACAAAAAAGCCAAGAACCGCCGACCTTGGAAATCTGTGTGACACAGTGGTAGTACTGTCGACGGAATCTATCGGCATGTCTTTAAAAAATGCATTACACCAGGGTCGTAAGTACATATCCATCCCGGCTT
>LRSR01009119.1:0-18562 GCA_001579985.1 Hypsibius dujardini | reverse complement strand
GACCGCGAGAGCACACATGTTTTGTATGTTGCCGAGAAGTACCATCCCAAGTCGGATTCCTTTTTCTCCGTGATC
This sequence comes from Hypsibius dujardini, assembly GCA_001579985.1. Classification (NCBI taxonomy): domain Eukaryota; kingdom Metazoa; phylum Tardigrada; class Eutardigrada; order Parachela; family Hypsibiidae; genus Hypsibius; species Hypsibius dujardini. The sequence goes on along the minus strand of LRSR01009119.1, from coordinate 18,487 downwards.
GCAAATCAATTTCCAGACGATCCAGAGCTACGGAACAAATCGATTGTACGTCAATACAACACTGCTAGTCCTGCTGACATTGCTGAATCAATTGCACGTTGACGCACCACCCTGAACACTGATCAATCAATCAATCAATCAATCAATCACACCTATCACATTGCTATGTTGAGTCTTGGGCGATCATCAAGGTTCAGTGAGAGATAAAGGAATGGTAATCTGGTGCAGTGACAATATTATCGCCTTTGTTTTAGGGCACTGAGTTTGAGTATCGGGACGATTGGGGCGAGCAACTGCAGAAGAAGAACCAACCGGTGATGTGCATTCTCGACTGGAACGACAATCATGTCAGCATTTTGCAAAACATTCCCGAGGGAATTAGCCCTGGTCAGGTGGGTCGAGATTAAAATAGGATCACACATTACCTGTAATGAATAATTTCGTGTTTTCTTCTTGCTTAGCCCATCTGGACTCCAGACGGAACGGGCGTGGTGTTTGTCGGGTATGACCACGCACCGGAACGCCTCGGTTTGGTCTACTGCCCGATCCGCAAGAGCCGACTGTACCACCTAGCCATTGGGCAGTCCAAAATGGCCCTACCGCTGACGTTCATCGATCTCGCAGTTCGAGCGCCGCGTTTCAGTCCCGACGGAAAAAGCTTGATTTATCTCGAGACGGAAGTTGGTGGACCGCATTTCCGCGCACTGAGGCTTATGAAGGTTTGCGTTTCTCCAATGTTTCCGTGTTTCCTTCATTTTCTGTGCTTGCACATCTCCGTTTCTCTTGCACGCTTCGTTTCGCTGCTTGACTGTCAGTCCGTCTTTGTATGGGTCTATGTTTGTCGGGTTAGACATTTGCGCCGGTGTTTCCTCTTTTTCCGTAGCAGTTTTCCTGCGGAGGACAAACATTTACTTGGAATTAGATGTAACCTTCGCTTTTCGTACTGAATGTCTGTTATGGCCTGCGCAATGTAGATTGACTGCTCGGCGGGTTCGTTCGCGGCGCCTTCCGTGGTAGTCCCGGTCCCCGAGTCTCCGGTCAAGGCAACCGACTTTCCCGGCCTGTACAGCCAGACGTTTCCCACGCGTTGTTGGTCGGCTGACAACAAGCGAGTGGTCATGAGCACGGCCTGGAGGAGCACGCATCAAATCATCGCAATCAACGTGAAAACCAAAGCTGTGATTTCGCTGACCACCGGTGACTTGATTAAGACACTCCCCAAATGGGAAGTGTTGGACGTGTCGGACGATCTGATCATTGCTAGCGCTTCTTCGCCCAGTGTGTGTCCACGTGTCTACTGTGCCCGCTTGCCGGAAGCAGGAGCGGAAGCGTCGATTGTGTGGACATTATTGGATCAGGGTGGGGGCACTGATGTGACGGTAGACAAGGAGGTCGGGTTGATCGACTGGGGAGTGGAAGTGATCAAACACAAGGTAGGTACTCGAGTATGAATAAATAAAACGAGATATGTCAATCAGATCAGCATACATAAGAGGATTCGCTGTTTTTATTAGTTTTCTGTTTTCAGAAATCTGGACTGGATTTTGAGGCCATCTGGGTCAGGCCGAGTCTGAAGCAGAAGCACCCGGTTATACTCTGGCCACATGGGGGACCTCATAGCGTCATTGCTGCCGGGTTCGACATTTGCATTTTACCTATACATTCTACTGAATTCTTACGTTACGCCGCGGTATTTTCAGATTCGACATTTTTGTGCACACCCTAGTGAGGCTGGATTTTGCTGTGATTTTTGGTACGTGCACTGGGTACTCATTTTGTACATACATGAGTAGGTCTTTGTCTGTTTGCCTATCTGTCTGTCTGTTTGTCTGTCTGTCTGTCTGTCTATCTGTCTGTCTGTCTCTCTCTCCGTCTCTCCGTCTTTCCCACCTTGATCCATAATCCCGTAGCAACAGACAGATAGATACTCAGGCAGATAGACACACAGACGGACAGACAGATGTGGACGAATAGTTGCGATCCGGTCCAAAAACCCGCACAGATGATCACGGTTTCACGGGCACTGCATGTACTAGTGTATAGTTGGGTTTTACTCCTCGTTAGTGAACTATCGCGGCTCGGTCGGCTTTGGGGAGAGTAACTTGCGGTCCCTTCTGGGGAAAATTGGCGAGAATGATGTGGAGGACTGCTTCCGCGCATTGGACGTGCTGCTGGGCAAATGGAACTTGACTGAAGGCGAAACCGACATCCTCGTCCAAGGCGGATCACACGGAGGCTTCCTCGCTGCTCACTTGATCGGGCAGTTCCCGGGGATCTTTCGCGCATGTTGCCTGCGCAACCCGGTGATTAATCTGGCCAGTATGTTTGGTACTACGGATATTCCGGATTGGACGTACGTAGAAGCCGGCTTCGATTATCACTACGACAACCCGCCGATCACTCCGCCCTATCTGGAGCTCTTGAAGCACTCACCAATTGCCCATGCCGAAAAGGTACTAGTACTGTACCATAACTGGGTAGAGATCATCGATGAGTTCGGCTCAAGTTCAACGACGCGGATTTCACATTTGAAAAGTAATGTTGCGTTGCCTAGGTCACGACGCCGACTTTGATCCTCCTCGGCGAGAAAGATCGGAGAGTTCCGCCTGGCCAAGGGATGGAATTCTATCGGTAATGATTCAGCTTAATAACGATACTCCCTTTTAATTGATTACAGTAAACATGACTAAATGTAATCCTAGACCAATCCTAATCTTAATCCTAGACCAATCCTAATGCTAGACCAATCCTGATCCTAGACCAATCCTAATCCTAGACCAATCCTAATGCTAGACCAATCTTAATTCTTATCCTCTAATTTATCAAGTTTGGGATCAAGTACAGGAAAATGGTAGCATAATAAGATCGTAGCATATCCCAAATCATAGTCACTTCGCATTACTACTCTCATTTTGTGTGATAGTAATATGCAGAGTAATGTTAATCAATTCCTAACCGAATCGTTTAGCGATTTACTAGAGAAACTAGTGGATCACGTAGTAATTTTCTGAAATGTTTGATGGATAATGTTTTTATTGAAATGGAGGCCGAAACTAGTAATCATCTGACATAGATTGTGGCTGCTACATCTTATTGAGTGAGAGACAGACAAAACGCTGGGAAACGCACTGTTCAACTTGATTTAAAAACATTGAAGCAGGAGTAAGAGGCACAAGTCAATAAATTTTAAGTGAATCTGAATGAACAACCAATCGAGCGACGGAACGTGTTTTCGGGCCGGACCTAAAATCGACCCTTGAGATCGGGAGCGTACAATAAATGAATTTGTTATTACATGTTGATTTATCTTTATGAAGGGCCTTGAAGCTACTGAATGTCCCGACCAAAGTTATCCGCTACCCGGAATGTGATCACCCCATCGCGGAAGTGGATGCTGAGAGCGATTCGTTCGTTCACATGGTGAAATGGTTCCAGCAATTTGGAAGAAAGTAGGCGTTTGTGATGCAACTTCGGTTTTTATTTTATTTTCCTGTGTGATGTATTTAACTACTAGTGCTTCGTAATGCAAAATGCGGGGCCAGATGCGTTGCGGTCAATGTGATAACGTGTCGACGTAAAAATGTATAAGTTATGCCACCCTTCCAGAAGCATATTTCCTTTTTCCGACTTCATTCACAACGCATAAATGCTGAAAGTAACAAAGGAAGTGGTTTCAAATTGTGCTAATATTGTCGCCCGCAAAGTTGCATCACTCTGAGACGCCTTACCTCGCAATCTCGGAAATACTGATTGTAGTCAATGGAAAATCCAACGACGAATCTATCAGGAATATCGAATCCTAAAACTAAAATGAGCGGCTATTTAGTTCATCTATAACCCAATTGCCTGTCTCTGTCTGTCTGCCTGTCTCTGTCTGCCTGACTGACAGTCTGTTTGCCTGCCTGACGGTCTGCCTGACAGTCTGTCTGTCTGTCTGTCTGTCTGCCTGTCTGCCTGTCTGTCTGTCTTTCTATCTGTCTGTCTGTCTTTACGTCTCTTTGTTTCTTTGTATGTCTCTTTGTTTCTTTGTCTCTTTGCCTGTCTGTCTGTCTGTCTGTCTGTCTGTCTGTCTGTCTGTCTGTCTGTCTGTCTATCTGTCTGCCTGACTGACTGACTGACTGACTGTCTATCTGAATGTCGGTCCGAATGTCTGTTTGTATGTCACGGCCTGTTGCGCGAGTGCCAATATGCACTTTGTCCGTGGGCGTCAGGAGCCTGTTTGTTGCAATGAGGCGAGCAACTTAGGCAACTTACAGTCCGGTATGTAACCAGTTGCTCCAGGGCACCGCTTCCGTAACAATCTGAAACATTCCGTAACAAACGCACATCGAGGTCTCCAGATCCAAAGACCAGTCGATTAAGTTTTGGTTTATTTATTTTGTAAATTACGTTGTGGCCTTGAGCGATTTCGGGGAGAGTTTTGCAAAGGCTTCCAGTGTGTGCTTCATGGTTGCTCCGGTCTGTAAATTGCAGAATAAACAGTCGAGTTATTTGCCCGGTAACGTACCAGTACAGGCGTCCAACTCACGTCGATCATATCGTCCAGCAAGATAACATTCTGCAGGGAGATTGAAGGAGTGATTATGTGTAAACTGCGTTTCGTATGATTGCGTAGAGCTCACAACAAAATCGGTAATTACCTTGCCAGTAACAGAACCTGCCATTTTTTCAATGCCGCTAATCTGGACGTTACCGGTCGAGTGGTCATCGATATAGCTAGACACACGCACAAATTCTGACAACAGTGGCCGTGACAAATGCCGTCCGCCAAATTTGTCGTCATGGTCCGAGCGTGTTCTTGCCAGAGCTGGACAGGAATTGAGACTTTGCAATGCAGCCATTAAAGCGTTGAAAAATCCCAGGCCGCTTTTCAGAACACAGACCAGTGTGATGGACTCGCCGGGCGGGTACGAAACAAAGATATCGGCGGCCAATTTTTGGGTCCTGAAAAGCGGTACTTTAGTGCTCTAGCAAGGACAGACAATTCATTGCATGAGAATATCTGAACAATTATCTTGCCTGCCTATGAGATTATAGAGCCGAGCAAGCAGTCTGAGATAAGAACGTCGTAGTACGATGCGCCACATTAATACTCTACGTGAATACTCTTCTCTTCATCTAATGTGAAAAATAACAATTATAATCAATCGATCAAGAATGAACAGGCTGTTGTTAGCATTTACTAGGCCTCTAAACGCTGTAGTGGAACTGCTTAACGGTAATTTCCTAATTGCCTTGAAATATCGTCACATGCACAAACCTGTCACGCAACATTCCAGCTGGCAGGAAAACGTATTCCAGATCATCTCTGTAGTGGTCTGGAATGGAAAATGATTCCAGCGGGTACCCGAGAAATTCGTCCGGAATCTAGAGAGCATGCAGGAAATAGGCTTGAGATACGATTGAGCTGAATTAAAATGCTTTGAGCATTTGCACAAATTTGCATGAGAACTGTACCGTAATCACTTCCGCAGGTAGATCAACGGTGGCTACAGCCATGCCAGAGAACGATTGCTCTAAGAGGGAGTTGGGTTATTGATCGCAGAAGCACGCTTTCGATAACTGGGCCACTGCCGTCTTGCAGGTGTTGGAGGACCGGAATTAATTTATCACTCCGTAAAGTGAAATTTCAGAGAGACGTTTAAATCGAATTGATATCTAAAATTTAGACAGGCACCGTATGGAAGAAGCCGTAGATGGTCAAAGGAGAGCATGAACACCACAGGGAGTTAAACTGCACATAGGCACATCAACCGTCCTCACTTGTGAGTGAATGGTGGCTGTGTTATATGAGACGGCGGTGTGCGCATTGATTGGGAGAGCTACTGTGCTGGATTCACGCTTATCTAATACCATCTGCACTAGTATGCAACTGACGTACAGTATGAGTACGAGTACGTCGTACTAATATCCCTCCTGACTAGTCAGAGTAGATTTCAGGATGCTTGGTGTGATATCGTTGCTACAGAGCGAACGGAGGTGACGCGTCGCTTTGCCCGTAACAGCCGTAACTCATCAGCCGTAACTCAGTAGTCCGTTCTTCAGGTTCTCATGCATCGTACAGATGGGTTTTATTGGCATCAAGAAAACTACAAAAACTTTTCCCTGCGATTCAGCCAGCTCCAAAACAGCTGATCGTGTCCGGGAATATCAGATCAGTCTCTTCCGCAAACTCCCGCCGTGCATTACACAAGACAACTTTTAGACATAACCAATCAGCCAAACAAAGAGAGACCTCACCAGATCAATGACTTCTCAATCAAAAGAAATTCTCTTTACAAAGAAAGCAAACCAACACCATTTTCCATTCCGCACAATTAATCCGACAAGACCAATTCATCCACAGGGGCTCGTTTGCTGGCCGAAGACACCAATGGCTTTCGCGGCTTCAGGCGCCGGTACTTATTATCCTGACTGGCCGTCAACGGCTCCACCCCTGCCGGTCGACGCATTTTGGTGTTCAAGCTCGGCTCCTTCAGAGAAGAAGAACAAAGGTTATAACAGAGCGAACAATGAATAATGATAGAGGTCAATGGGTTGCACTGACCTTCAGGGTCTGGATCTTCGTTTTAGCTGCCCGCGACGGTCGACCTCGCGCTCCGGTCACCGCTCCCTCATCCTCGCTGATTGTCGAGTCGTCCCGGCAACGTGATTTGGACGCTGACGATGGACCCGGTGTGCTGACACCGGAAAAGTCCTCTTCCTCATCAGCAGTCACGTCCGCCAGCGTGTTTGCCCACGACGGCTCCAGTACCGACGGCACTCCCAGAGCATCTTCCAGCGTTATTTCTTCCATAGTGCCGGCATCCTCCTCTTCCTTCTCCAAGTCAAAGTTCAAAGTGGTGCCAAAACTGGCTTGCAGAGATCGTCGCGTCTGCGCCTGTAACCGTGGACTGGCGCGAACACCGACCGATCGTCTGGCACCGGGACCACCGCCGCCGCCTATAGCTATTCCTTCTGATGTCAATAGTACGTCGAATGGTCGTTTCTTCTTCGGAGTCTTCAAAATTTCTGGAGGAGCTGACTTTGGTTCCGGGACTTCATTTCGCTCATTCTCCTCCTTCCGCCGAGTGAAAGTACGGTCCGCCGACATCGTCAGGTCCCCAGGTTGGATAAAGGACCGATCGTCGCCGGCTGATTCCGGGGTGTTCCGAGCTGCTCTGCCTGAATGCGTAGCTGCAATTGGCGACCTAATGTCGTGGTTGTGAGTGGGAGTCTGTTGGGCGTCGTCGTCGGCGCTGTCGGCTTCCTCGTCCTCTTGGCGGGTCTGCCGTTGTTGCTGTCGGGTGAAACTGGCGATCGAGCGCTCGATTTCTCCCGGGAGGGCGGTTCGACGTTTGCACTGTCGCTTATTGGTAGCCGCGTCACGTGGCGCGGTCCAAGAACGGTTGCTGGTGCGAGTGAAGGGGATCGCTTCTTCTTCGTCCTCTTCCTTGACGCGATCTGCAAATAAGCAACGGCCGTCTCGACATACACGCAGACCCCAGCAAGAAAACGGACAGCGAAACAGATACGCAGACAATGAAATGTATTAAATTCGATCGCACAGGAAGATTTGTCAGACATTTTGTCAGACACAGACCAGACATTTTTAGCCCCAGAACACATGTGCAGTACTGTACTGTCGCGATTCTAACGGCCGTTTTTTGGCCCTACCAGTAAATTACGACCCCCGGGCCCGGGCCGGAATTGAATCCGTGACGTCACACAGAGTCTTGCACGGCGGGAGGCGGGGCTAAGATGGCCGTTAGAATCGCGACAGTACAGTACAACTGGAAAATACTGCTCAAACACTTACAGATCTTTCTCTCTGGTGACTGAGCCATTCGAGGAGCACACATGGGGAATCGAGCGGGAAGAGAGAGCGGAAAGGGGGCGGGAGTTGCTAAAGGGAAGAAGACACTACATAGTAGGACAAGAAGGTAATACGCAGAATATGAAACAAGCTAGACGGAACGAGTGGCAAAAAATACCTTTACTCTTAGCGATGCATTTGTAATCCGGCAGGAATGCCTTGAATTCATCCAGGTTAGGCTGCGCTATGTCACCGGCGTTGGCTTCTGCCTGGATGAGTAAGCGCGCATACGCCCGCTTCAGCGCTTCGTTGTTAACAGACAGCTCGTGTAAATCCAAGCTGGAAAAGGAGAAATTAAGTTCTAACGTAAAACGAAACAAAATAAACTGGCCTTTGATTCGGTCATCAATCAATCGATTTACTGATAGCGGATAATCTCAAAACCCTACTTAGTCAAAATCGAACAGAGGCCAAATCGTACAATCAATCGACCATCGGTGAAACCGAACGAAAACACTCCCGCCAACTAGAACTGTAATAAGAACGTTTTCAAACTTGACTAAAACACACGCCGCGCTGGCTTTTGGGGGTTTTTTTGTTAACTTACTCCGTGCGATAAGACTTATGGAGACCATCCAGCAACAATACTCGTTCCACTTTCAGCGCGGCGTTGTCCTTGATGCACAGCACATTCCGCTTGCGAATCGCATCCGCAGTCTCCCGCAGCTTCAGATCTGGCACTAAATTCGCAATCATCAAAACCAATTCCGAATATCATCATCGTCAAAACCAATTCCGAATATCATCATCAATCAAAACAAATTCCGAAATATAATCATCAATCAAAACCAATTCCGAATATCATCAATCAATCAATCAGCAGCTTCGAAAATGTCAAAATTCACTGACCCTTAACGATTCGCTCCTTCTCCACAATCTTGATCTTAATCTTAGTCTTTCGAGGCCGAAGCATGTGACTGCGAACGGCGTACTTCATCCCCAAACGAAACAGTAGGGAATTCCGAACCAAACAGGCGAATCGCAGATGGAACAGGCGTCTGCGGGGCGCTTTCTTTCGGATGAGATTTCGAAGAAGGCGCTTCTGGGGCTTCTTCTTTGGCTTGGGTGCAGGAGGTCGCTGTGGTATCACCGCCGGTCGACATGCAACTGCTACCGGGGATCGAGCCATTCTGAACGGATAAAAGCAATCTGGAATGGAGGAAGAAAACTAACATTTACTGTAGAAAGCGGAAAACGCGGAAAAACATCAGCGACGTCTTCGACGAGTCAGTATCAGCGAATTTTGCGCATGGAATTCTCAACCGGAGCGTGCCAACTTATACTCCTATTTCGATAATACCAAAGTCGCAATCCGAAATCTGGTCTTGGAAATGGAAGGTTATAATACTGTAGTCGAAATCCGTAAACGCACATTTCGAGGAGTGAAAATAGCCAAATCTTCTAGTTTAAACTTTACCTGCGTTTTTGGATCAGACACCTTTATCGTAACCACACACTCCAGTGTAGTAAACGGTAGGAAATCGACTCTTGAATTTCAGGGCAGCCTCGCAAAGATGCAAGGATAGGATAAGAATTTGAAAACACTAAAAAGGAAGGGAGCTATTAAAAGTGACGCATTAACAATTTGGGCATCTTTGTCCACGTTCTTCTGCAGTGTAATAACGGTACATGCAAATTGATCTCGGTCTGTTACAATCAGAAAAGTGGTGGATCAAAACCGGGATATTTCAAATTCCCAAGCGGGTCGCCGGGAAATGGAAAAGAGACATGATTTTTGGGATGGATTCTGCCTTTGTTTTGGTTCTTGCGGCGGAAAGTCAACAGCAGTGCCAAAACCGTTTGCCTCTTTTCAGGCTCAACGACTCACAGACACAGTCTCCAACTCCACTCCACTCTCCACTTTCCATAAAACGTGGAATTGGAACTCATCCCAGAATGGGAAAGATGGACTTCGAATAAAATGGACCGTGAAAATGCACTGGAATTGGAACCATGAGTGGGCGGGGCAAATTTACGATTCACCGAATCACGGGAGACTTTTTTGTTCCCGCGGCATTTCCTTTTGTGAATAATTTTGTGAATTTTGTGAATAATTTTGTGAATTTTGTGAATTTTGTGAATTTTGTGAATTTTGTGGATGATTCTCTCATCGCCGCGAACCAGAACTGTGCTTACGGTATAATTATTCAAAGAAAGCAACCATTCTTTTGATTCATTAATAGAGTCTATATATGCTAGCTGCTTACTTGGGAGGATTTTCAAAGGACAAATTCAGAATCGCCTCTGACTATTTTTTTTCAGATATTCCCATATTTATGATGAACAAAAAAATTATCTCGTTGTTGTGTTAGCAGAGAATTTTTTCTGGCGGAATTTCAAAGTTTCCAATTACAGTGGAAAAGTTCCACTGCAAATCAATATGTTGATTGTTTGATTGGTCTTATTCTATGCAATTCATTGATTGAGCGTGCTGATGTAACAGTATAGTCGATAAGATGGAGAAAAGAAGCAGCTACGACGGTCAATCCTGAACCCGTGAAGCTGACCTTGTAGCTGATTTTTAGCTCCACTTCTGCATCTGCGGTCTTCCGTAATTCTTTTTGTGTTCGTCGAGTGGCAAATGGATCACGTTTAAAGGATGGTTTAATGATGGTTAGTGCTTGGGTAAATTAAAAATGGAATTTACAAGCACTGCTCGTTAAAAAGGTTAACAGTCAATCAAATGATGTTGCGCCAAAACTATTCAATCAAGCAATCAATTCGTCGTACTTGAAACTCTAGCCAATCAATCAATCAATCAATCAACTTATTACACGCTGTGCGTAAGACATTTCAATCAATCAATCAGTTGCACCGAACGAGTAAAAAATCAATCAATCAATCAATTCGCAGTGAAACTTTTACACTGTAGTAATAATTTAAAACTTTGAAATTTCGCCAGGAAAAATTCTCTAGCACCACAACGGCGAAATAAATATTTTTGTTCATCATAAATATGGAAATTTTTCGAAAAAATTGGGAGGGGCAATTCTGAATTTGCCCTTTGAAAATCTTCCCAATAAATCTCCTCATTTTCGGGAGACCGATAAAGCTTTTCGGTGGCGCCATTGCAAAAAGCCTTCTGTGATAGAAGGATCTTTAATAGTTAATACAGTTAATAAGCGGTGTCTGTTTTGCCTTCCGCCCCCTCCCCCGCCCTGAGTCTAAAGGAAATGAAAAACGTAATAGCCCTTTTGAGTCCACAAATACGTCATTCTTTCGGTCTGAAGGGTGTGTTGGTTTTGTTCCTAATTAAACATTTCTGAGCGAGTATGCTGACCGGGCCGGGAAATAATCGAGAAACACGAGCTTATCGTAGGCGCGTGTTATCTTTCCGACAAGTAAGTTTACTAAGAATGAGTACCGTGATAACCAGATCGAGCCATATGTGCTGCCACAATACACACATCTTATTATCGGGATTTTGCGAGTTGGTCTGGCTAACTTGAACTTGCCGTCGATCTCCGTACTGGAAACAAAATGTCTAAACCGTTGTTTGAGGTCTTTTCCACGTGCGAATCGACACCTCTTTTGGTCACGGAGCGTTCCCGCGTTTTACTGTCTCAAAAGTCGGTGATGCGACCGTTTCGTGGGGAAGATGGCGAGTACCTACCGTTTCGCTATCATAGCTTCAAGGAAAACCTCATGGTCCTGGGAATGATGCAGTTCGGTGTCTGTCTCATCGTTTTCTGCATCCTTGCCATGATAGGTACTTCTCAGGTCGAACTTTTCGTCGTCTGAAGTGACTTGTACATCCCCATCGCGCACTGCACACTGCGCAGTGCGCACCGCGTACTACACGTGCAGTAGTACCATTGATTACAGTAGTATCAAAGTAGTAGTACCGCATTTCGATTGCACTGAATTGAACACTAGGCTCTTGTTCTAGGTAACAATTTACCTGTTGGATTTATCATGGTATCACCGGTCGGCCTCGGCGGTATTATAAGCTTCACGTTCTCCGCTGTGTTGAAGCACTCCCTGGCCTACTCCGTCATCGAGGAGAATGTACGGAGAATCCAAAAATTGAACGTCATCTTCATGCTAGTCATGGTGATCATGCTGGTCATTCCCATTCAAGTGCTGACGGTGGCCTTCAGTCTCAATCCCTTTTCAGGAGCGGAGAAGTTTTTCCTCAGCATTCTCAGCGGCTTTTCCATGTTTCTCATTTTTATACCGATCTGTTCTGTCTGGGGAACGCTTCTACCGTATAAGTACGTGTGACACCAAAAAAGGACCAGTGAAAGTGCAAAACATTTGTACAAAGAGATTAAAAACCAAACTAGTTTAAATAGTTGTCCTTGGAGCCTGATCCGGGGGCGTGGCGACCCTCTTGTGCCGTAGTTTATTGGAGTTTAGTCTACAAGTACTCCTCCTCCTCTTCCCCTTCCTCTTCCCCTTCCTCCCTTTTCTCCCTTGGTGCTTTTACGAGTACTGATTAAAATCCTTCTGAGTCATCACAACACATTGGGTAATTTTGGTTGGAAAATAGAAAAGGGGAGGGGATCAAAAAGGGGAAAAGGGAGGGGAACTTGTAGCCTAAGCCGTTTATTGGTTGATATTGTGTAGGGGAGGGGGCAAGACGAAATTTTTAGAGAGTATGCTTCGTAATTTGTTCGGGTTCATTGGTGGTACATGATTGCCGAAAGCATAGTTTGGTTTCAGGCAACATCCTCATTGTGGAGGTGATGAAAGTGCACTGAGGCAACATTAATTGAATCGGAGTTATATATATCGGAGTAATTGTACGAATAAACGCGTGTAAAGACAACACAGAAATGAAGGCATTTATGTATATACTGTATGATAACAACAGCGCAGCCAAAGCGCCATAAATACAGAGGGCACAAGAATGCATTCAAACAAAACAAAAACTATAGTCAAACAGTTGCGACTCCCGTCGATGCTAGTCACCGTGAAGGATGTCGCCCCGGATAAGTTGGTCCCATAGGAGTTTGTTCGCTCAAAAACGTATGGCATGCATCTAAAATAGAATCAATTACTCATTTTAAAGCCTACTAAATTTTTGTTAAGGTGTGACTGGTGTATGGCAAAGATGGGATGACAGGGTATTTCGAACAACGTGAAGGAGAGTGAAAATGGTAAATGATAGACGGACAGAATGATCTACAGAAACCAATGATTATATATGACAGCGTGTTGAGAAGAGCGGGAGGACTGGCGTGGTTGGCGCGGTTGGCGTGGTTGAATGGTCAGCTGGCCGTCCGGTGTGGAGTCTCTCGGTCTGCTTCGGAGTTATAATCACATTTAAGGGGCTAAATCTTCCCCGTTTTAGTGCCTTCTGGCTCACACTGTACTCATTCCATACACATGTGTACGTATCCACCGCGAAACTAAGCCTCACCTTGCCAGCAGTCTTTGGTCTTTCTGGTGTCTTGGTTTGAGGGCGATAATGTCGTTCTCGTTAGCAAGTGCAAGCTCTTCTGGATCAACGTCAGACTTGCCGAAAAATGGGTCGTCCACCGTCGCGGAGGGTAGCAACGCTTTCGCTTTCATGTCGTACCAAGCCAAATGTGTGCTGGAAATACTCAGTGTCACCATGAATAACAAAGCCAGACCGATGGCGAACCAAATTCCATTCTGTGAAAATGTTGGTTCAATTCCTTCTCTAAAACTTTGCTTGGCTGTAACTTTTTCTTTGATTGATTCCATAAGCTCACTCTGGATCCGGCATAATCCGGTAGTTCGGTCCAATATGCGGCGTTTGGTATCTGTCACCTAGACGTTGCTTCCGTTTTGACTGCGAAAATGGCTGATCAGCATATTTCTAATGGATGTTTTACCACGTAGTAATTGAAAAATTCACCCTAGCTAGAAACGATAAACCAAATACTACTACCTAAATACTACTTCTTAAAACTGTTTTTTCGTTTGAACAGGAGCATGAGAAATTCAAAGTACCTTCTACATACATCAATAATAATAATAATTCGTAATAACAAAACCAAAAAAGAATCCTAAGAAAAATCTACAGTAAAAATAGTGTGCGGTACAGTTTTCTACTGAGGCCATCCAGATTGATATCCGAATAATGGGTCGCCCCTAATATGCTGTTGTGAGTGTTGACCATTTAAGCTTGGCCGCTGACCAACTGGCGGTTGAACAGGCTGCCGAGACGTTCGGTGATCTTTTGGTACAGGAAGGTCATGAAAAGAACCAGGAATATTAGTCGCATATTCCCCATAACTATCTTGCTGATTCCAATCCTGCCCATTTGGGTTGCCGAAGGGTGGTGCGACAAGTTGGTCACTCTGAACAAACTCCGGCACAGTCTGCGTGTCTTGTTCTGCATACTGCCACTGCTGACCCGGTGGAAGTAGTGGTACTTGGTCATAGTCTTCCGGATATCCGGTTTGAGTGACGACTCCATCCTGGAATTTCGCGTAGGAGAACCGTCGGTCTGGCCAGTAAGCCGGTTCACCGTACTGGGCTTGAACGTCATAGCGCGGCAGGTATCCCGAAGGTGTCGTCCTCAGCTGCGGTGTTGGGCGGTAGGGAGGGACAAGGCAAGTTTGCTGCTCGGGTGGACTGACTCGCCTTGGTTGAAGGGTTCTGCGTCCCGATAGCTCACCGTTCGATGGTCCCTTCAACAGTTTGCTCGGCTTTGAAAGTGCACCCGGTACAGCTGCAGCAGCGTTTGTCTTCTTGAAACAAGTGTACCGTGCAACCACCGTAATTAAAGCCAAAACAACCACACCCGAGCCGACGAACGGAATGAGGAGAAGCCAGAGATTCTTCTTCGTTTCGCAGTACCGCCCCTTGTACGACTCCAGACACCGGCAGAATAGCTTCGAGCCGTCCTTGCCGTCGAGGTCTTCGCATTCACCGCCGTTCAAACACGGCGCCATGCTGCAGTCTTCGATGGTCACGAGGACCGTCCCGTTGCGGATGATCTCCTTACCGACCACCAGGGAGCAGATGTACTTGCCTTCGTCCACCCTTGACAGGCTCTGAATGATCAGGCCTCCGTTGGGCTGGACTGTGTGTCGCGGCCCGGAATTGCCCATTTTAAGGGGTAATTTCTCCGGTGAAGTCCACATGAAGTGGGTGCCCTTCGGGAAGTTACCTGGTCCGCTGGTGCTGGGACAGGTCAACCGAAGCGTCTCGCCTTCTCTGCCTTGTTCTCTCATCACCCCGACTTTCTGCAACAGAAAACGCCTTGAAATACTGCTTCAAATTAATTAAATACAACATCCTCCTCAATAACCTTAATGAACATAATAAACCAAATATTTCATAATTAACTAAATTAATTGAAATAACGTATAAAAAGCATTATGAAAATATAATAAAATCAGACTGTATTTAGATTTTAGAATTTATGGAATTTTCACGCACTTCTGATTGAATCGATTTATTATCTGCTCCTGGATTGGCTTTCTTTGTGGTCGCCTTGGGGGATGATTTTTTCGGGCTGGAATTGGTGGTGACCTTCGTAGTCTTGGTTGTAACTCTCGTTGTCGTTCTCGTCGTTGCAGTTGTAGCGGTGGTCAGCTGTGGAGGTTTCCATGTTTTGAAATCAATCTCCCCAACAGCAGAAGGTGTGGTCACCCGCATGGGTTTCCACGTTTTGAAATCAATGTCAGCCATGATATCCGGCGTTTCCAGACGATGACGATTTCGCAGGAGCGCACTGCGAAAGTTCACAGCCGGGAATCGATAGTGTTTCCTGCTACGACGGACGAACAAATCCGCAAACGGCACTACAAGTCCACCTTTCCGGAACGCTCGGCTGTATCCGATTGGTTTGAGATGAATGTATTTAGGCCAGACCGATCTTGTTTGACTGGTAGCACGAACAAAAGGTGCTTTATATCGAGACAGATTTATTCGGTCGATTTCCGGTAAATGTATCGGGAGATTCTCAGTATTTTTTACATCTCTCGACTGTAAAATTTGGCGACGGTTAGAGTGCTTCTTCCAGAGACGCGTTGGGTTCCGTTTCGTGATAATTTGAGATGGGTATAAGTTATGGGGATTGCAGTAGTCAATGGTCAAAAGGATAGCATGGAACAGGCAGACAAATCGCATCGTCAAAGAGCGTCATTTCTGCACGATGCGAAGAGTGGGTGTGGTACACAAGTCGCTACTTGCAAGGTGCAATTCGAATCATCAGTAGTTGGAAAATAGAGTTAGACAGTGGTAAAGGTTTTTATAGCGGTTGCTCAGTTACCCGTGATATCCCTCATGGTACGAGAGCTCCTAAATAAGTAATTTCACCTTATTTAAAATAACCGCGTGAAATTTGAATTTTATTTCACCATCCTTCAAACTAGTCACCCTCAGATTCGATGCACGTTTTGCATCGAAGAATCTAACTACGGAAGACATCCAGAAAACCATTCTTAGAGAGCTCGCGGAGGCGGGCCTGCACTGCACCGTCAAGCTCTTCTTCTGTCTCAAATCTCCACCCCGAAGAGTCTCTTTAAGTATGGGAAACAAAAAGAAATTGCAGGGCGACAGATCAGAAGCATAGGCCGGGTGAGTCAAAATTTTGAATTTTTCTTTGGCCAAAAATGCAGTGGTCATGTCTGACTTTTGACTTGAGGCGTTGTCGTGGTGCAACTTGACACCCCGTAGATCAATCTTCCCATGTTTTTCTACAGCTTCGCCACGAGTTTCATCAGACAGTTTTTTATGAAGAACGTGGGGTTGATGGTGCGTCGTTTCTCGGTTGGAATCAGTCTCGAACAGGAAACAATGTCTGAGTAATCGAAAAAAATAATTTATATGGACTTCTTCGTGCTCCCTTTGAGACGCACTTTAGTTGGTGGAGTTTTTTCCTTTTTTCATTCAGTGCATTGATTGCCTCTTTGTCAGAGGATCATTATAAAAAGCCCTATCTCATTTACAGTGACGATCTCTTTGAGACGCTTTCTATTCTCTCCGCCATACCTGCTGACAAACTCCTGGGCGATTTCCAAACGGCTGCGTTTTTGGTCTTCGGTGAGGGAGTCAGGAACCCAACGGGAAGATACTTTTTTCAGTCCCAACTTCTGCTTCAAAATGAGATGGCACTGCGGCAAACGGGTGGAGAATTGACGCTCTGTTTTGGCATACGAAGAATAAGGATGAAGATTAACGAACTTGGCTACGGCGGAGACTAATTCAGGAGTGGTTACAGAAGAGTCTTCCATTTCGATGTAAATCTGCCAGGACGTTTCTTCCTTCTCGGTGAGCCTGAAACTAGCGCTGGATGATCCTCTTAGATGGCACAGCTTCTCTGCCAAAAGTTCTTGATAGACGACTAATGCATTGCTAGGGTGAGAAACCGTTTTTAAAATCATAAAGATGGCTGGTCAAAGAGCCAAAAAGCCTCGAGCCATGATGTGTGAGACGAATAAAGTGAACTGATCGTGAGTACAGTGCCTGCGTCCGAAATTTTCTCTCGCCTCGCCTGTGTCCTGTCGTGGCCTAGCCTTTCTAGAAGTAAGTCACCTTTCGCTCCTTTGACTTATCTGCATGAGCAGAAAGTCGACAGCCTCTTTGTTATTTTTAAAAAACTCAAATGACATTACATATTTAGGGGCCCTCGTATCAGGAACCTCCGACAAGATGGCAAGTTGAGTGCCCTCATTGTCGGGAAGGTGCGTCAAAGTTAACAAAGGAGTTGCTAGGAATTGGTTGTTTCGAGTTGTCTGAGTCATCTGCAGAAGGTTCCTTATTACTCAACGGTTGGATTCCAATTTTTAACCTTTATCCTCATAATTTTTTTATCCTTTATCCTCATCTTTATAGTTGTCATCGATTTCTCTTCCGGCTGCCTGCCATGAGCCACGTGCAAACTTAGATACCTCGTTATCGTTCAAGGCCTTCACTCAAAGAGGCCCAACCCCTATCTGGCTGCCGACAACAGAAGCCATAACAATGGCAAATGAATCACAGCTGGCCGAAAACCGTTGATTAGGCATTTTCCTGTAAAGTGTAACATTAAGATTACATCCGGCCCACGCTTCCCTGTTTTGTGTGGCGGTCGTGGCGGTCGTGGCGGTTGTGGCGGTTGTGCTGACAATAGGAGAACCAGGAAAGTGCAGAGTGCCTTATTCAGAAATCACAAGTCCCAAGTATGCGCGAGACACAATTGTGGGTACAACGCATAAGGCCCTGCACCAACATGGGCCGCGCGATCGGCCACCGTTTTTGCTGTTGCGAAACCGCAAAAACAAACGGCCAAGACAAAAAGCGGGAAAGTATACCACATGAGAAGAGATTGCACGGAGCATGCAGGGGTTTTATGCTGTATACCTGGCACCTAGAAAAAAAGCAGTTTTACCACCTTTCCGGCGCTGTGTCGTGTGCGAAAGCACCCGAGGCGCCGGGCATCAACAATCCGTCACAAGCAAACACCTCACACGTCCCCGACTTATGGCACTAAAGCACAACTTCAAACACAAGAATTTTTCTCGGCTTCAGTGATTTCCGCACTTATCTAGCCATATAGTTTCTCGACAATGCTGAGAGAGTTCGCTGCTGTCGTATCGGGCGACGGCCCAGCGCTATCTGTCTCACCACCGTGGTGGTAATAGTGCCGGAAAACGTGCACAGCACAGCGGATTACTGCGGTGAATGTAAGCTCAACAGGTGATATACCGCGATAAAAATGTCTCTGCC
>LRSR01009118.1:0-11275 GCA_001579985.1 Hypsibius dujardini | reverse complement strand
CGGCAAGATTGGCGAAGCCTGGACACGCAATTTCAACTTGTGTGACCGAATTCGAGCCATGCACCGGGATAGTAAACATTATTATGATGGAAACAGCAATAGCGTAGGAGAAGGGATTAGGGTGGCTGTCGATAATGAGGTTAACGCCATTGGGCAACATCCTTTTTTTAAGTGAGCGAAATTATGCCCAATGACCGAAAGTTCTTCAAGGTCAAGAAAAATTTGAGCAATAAAAAATGAATGTGAAGATGCGACGGATTTGACTGAATATATAGTGTAGATGTACAGTATACCTTTTGATTGAGAATGAAAATAGATAAAATGAAGTATTCGGGATGGCTTCAATTAAAAATAGACAACGTGAGGACGATGACGATGACGCATGAGAAGGATATTTCATTGTCTGTTCAAGACAATAATTAGCGTGTACTGTCAGCATGATCGTTGATAAGGTGGAGCCCCCATAGTGATTAAACCCAGCTGTTATCAACTGAAGAAGGTCATCCTCACAATGGAATAAATCTTCCTCTCTTACACTTTTATAGCTGTTACCGTCAATACGTGTGTACTGTTTTACCCTCACTTCATTAGAACCTCATACCTATTCGTTCGGTAAGTGCAAATTGAATGTTTAATCATTTTTACAGTCCTGCGTCAAACGGTGGTTTATGTATGACACCGCTTGTTGACGCCAACTGACGTTTTGTTCTTAAACATCTGATTCCCCAAGGCATTGTGTCCGTTTTTATCATCCCTGCCGCTTCTAGTACAACTCCACTCTCTACTTATCAATGAATGAATAAAATCCTTCAAAGCTCGCTTATTTTGCAGCGGCTTATTCGCAAGTTCAAACTCGTTAGTCTCCCTGGTTTTGCACGCCCTTGCAACAGCAATACGAGAATACGCCCATTGGCTTACTTAACGCTGTGTCGCTTTGTTAATCTCAACTCACACGGACCTTTCAAAAGGCAAATGCACACTACTAGCGAGCAGTAGCCGAGAAAAGGAGCTCTTTAGTTGCTATTCTCGATTACCTTCAAAACTCGGGAGATTAGAGAGTTTGCAATAGCGAAATATGAACGCTGCAAACTGAACGAGATGTGAAGACATCTAATGTTGAATTATATCGAAGAGCTAATTCTTATTATCAAACTGTCACATAGTTGTCTTAAATATAAGCAAAAGAGATATAACTATCTAATGGTGAAAAGGGGCTGCGGTATAGTAAAAGTGTGCAAATGGGAGGACCATGATTAAACCCTGATAGGCAGCGCACGCACCGGAAGAGCACTTTCGCAATTAAACACCCAGCTCCACTACTGTTTTAGCACGTACGTGTGTAATTGCCAGAGAGCCTTGCCGATTACTTTTACCTCGTGAACATTCTCACGCAAAGCTTGCTTGTATCGGTAAGGTGATTGTGAGATAAAACTCGTATACATATAAATATTCATATACGCTTCTCAGTAATCCAACTTGAAGACGGAGAAAACGATGAGGTCCGGCCATTTTTTTCTAGCATTCCTTGGGTGCATTACATTCACATGCATGCCAGTTCCTGCACAGGGCACAGTGGATTTCGTCAACATTTGCGTACTCATCGGGGACGTCCAGGGCGGCGAGGTGGCATACCGCCGATTTGCAGCCATCATTGACCTCGCTATTAAGCATGCTAATGACCTCCTCCTGCCCCCGAATATTACACTGCGAAAATTTTACCTCCCCGAAAATCCCCGGCGCTCCGGTCCCTGTATTTCATCATGCGGTGCAGCAAGGGCCCTTGACCTTTTACACACGGGGGCCAATTGTCATGTCTTCTTGGGCCCTGGTCAGTTTTGTCATTTTCCCATTTTTATCGTCGCGTTATAAATTTTATGAACTTATGTTCAACAGATACACCTAACAGCATCAATAATCTTTACGGTGTTGCGTATGCCTATGATATACCTATTTTATCCACTGGTCAGTGACCTTTAACATCGCACCAATTTTTAACAGTACATCACTTGCAGAGGCTCGTTTACACTAACAGGGTCTTTACAGGTCGGAACTAGGACCCTTCATCTTAGGGCCAGGGGGTGGGCAAAGGGGTAAAATTTTTTTTTCAATACTGAACCCAAGATTCGGCTTTTTGTCCCTGATCAATATTAAACTTTTAAGGGTGTGGGGGTCTAAATTCTTAAGCCCCCCCCCCTGTTTCAAAACATGTTCCGAAATATCAGTTTTTTCTCAATTTTGGACCGTTCTTCAAAGTGTGAACCTCTCTTTTGTAATCATCAATAGGGATCTCAAATTGAATCTCAACAAAGATCAAATGTTAACGAAAATCTGATGTTTTTAAACATGTTTTGACATCCCAGGGGCTCACTGGAAATCAAACTCCCATACCCCCCCCCCCAATAAGTTTCAAAATTATCAGGGAAAAGAGGCCGAATTTCAGGTTGAACCTTAAAAAAACATCGGAGCCCCCCCCCTACCTTAAGGGGTTCTGGTGCCGACATGCAAGGACTCTTAACGAGCCTCTTATGACTTGTGCTTTTCATTTATTTGATTGTTCGCAGCGGAGTACGGAATTTCACATCGCCCGGAATCGTCTCTGTTGACATTACCGTTCTTCCACGTAGCGGACCTAATTCAGGTACCCCTTTCCCCAAAGTCACTAGACGTACAAATGCTGTAATTCAAATAAAAACGTTCAACGAAAAACAGTTGCAACGATATTGTAGGTGATAATAAAGTTTCTCAAGTTTCGCGGCTACAGCTACGTGGCGACTTTTGAGGATCAGTCGGACCAACTGTTTGCGGCGTACGGAGACGAGTTCTACGACGCCTACAAGAGGAGCTTTAACATCACTGCAGATGGCAACCGAATTCGACTGACCACCACCCAGTTCAGGAGGAACGAAACCAGTGATGATGAATTGAGGGCGTATCTCGCCTACGCCAGCACAAGGGCGAGAAGTATCTTGCAGCAATTTGTTTGTTGTTGAGAAACAACGACCGAAAACTACAAAAAGCAATCAAATCTTGGTGTTTTTTCTTGTTTCAGCCTTTGTTGTTTTCACATTTTTCGACAGCTTCAAACGGCTGCTGGTAATACTGATACTGCATGGTTATCATGTCCATAATAGCGAGAGTGCGGTCGTCAACGTTTACCATCAATCAGCAGAATATGTCGAAAACGCTTTAATGAACGAATTCGAACAAGTGATTAGTCGGAGTTGTCAATGAAAATCGATCAATGAATTTCGGACATTTGCTGATCGCATTTGGCTGAGCGGTAAGGCAGTCCGGCTGTCAAAAATTGAAAAACGCGAATCGACCAATCAAATGCCATGAGTTTGACGCACACGGCTTAACATTTCGTTTGCTCGCTGATATCTTTTTTTTGAAAACATTTTCTTACACAATTTATTGACGGCCGCACTGTCTCTAATAACTCATGCTTACTCGATTTTAATTAGCGTTGTCATTTCTAGCTTTTGGCGGACGGCCTCGGGATGACTTCAAATGATTATGTTAGCACGTCCACGTCAATATCATTTTTAAAATAATTGCATTAAATAAAACGCGGCTCTCATTCTCACAGCAATGGTTCACAATCCACCCGTACGAGGACCTTTTTTATGGTTCCACGGATTTGCGGAACTTTCAAAGAGGATCAGAACAGGTTAGTGCAATTTCTTGGTTGAGGGGACTCTTCAAAATGAATTCACTCATGCCATGGGTATACTGTTACAGCGGGAGATTCTCCGAATTCTCCAAGGTCACATCGGAGTGATTTCATTGAAGCTAACTCGACAGCTCGCCTTCTCCGACTTTGAGGACATCGTTCGACTTCAGGCCAAGCAGTTTTACGACTACTACTTTGCACCGACACTTCGAGTACGGATACATTCTCCCCCCCCCCATTGTAATTGCCTTACAATAGCACTGTTGTCTTTGTATCAGATTGACGCATTGGTGACTGCACATTACGACATGGTAATCCTGTTTGCCGAGGCCGTGCGACAGCTCCAAAAAGCCGGGCGTAATTTCCGTGAAGGGTCACTTTTAAGCCGTTACATGCGTAACACAACTTATACAGGTGAGGGGGGGTCGTTCATTATGCAGTCATTTCACGGCCTCGTCTGGCTGATTATGTTACAGTTTAACCTTTTTTTCGCCTCGTCATAGGGCTTCAGTCTGGAAAGGTACGCATTGACACGAACGGGGATGCGAAACTGTCGTATGAAATCATGGGCGTCACTACTGGGGCAACTGAATTCACGGTAGGATCTGAAACATACCTTCGCTATGGAGACAAATCTGCCTAATTTTATTGAGTCTCATTGCTTTAGCGTTGAGCAAAAGGAAGCTCATTTATATGTATTTAAATTTACATTTATATGAAATAGTGAACTATATTTCAATATGGGATATATCTATATATACATCTTATTTTATATTTATTTATGTATTTGTGATCATTTTTAATTTTTTACCTATATTTTTATTTCAGCCGTTGTGGGAATACGATGCGGTTACGGATAAGTTCCATTTAGTGCGGGAATTGGCCGATTTTCCGGTCTTGGACGTCCCAGTCTGTGGGTTTACCGGCGACGCGCCAATTTGTCAAGAGCACCAGCGTAAATTATGTTTATAAATTTATTTTATTATCACCGAAATTTGAACCCACTTTTTATTAGCTCATGCTAATGTGGTTGTAGGTCTCTCAACGACGGTGATAGTTCTCGCGGTCGTTCTGCCTGCAATTATCGTTATAATTCTGGCTGGTAAGATACTCTTTAGACCCTCTTGTACTTCCATACTTCAAAATGACGCCATTTTTTGTTTGTTTTTCAGTTGGACTTTTTGCAAGAGCTTTACGGTACTTGCTAGTTCACACATCACGACAGACCATGAGAGAAATTTCTCAAAGGGAAACTGAGAGGGCAAATAAGCATCCTTTTCAAATGTCCTTCGAAGACATAACAGGCTTTGCTGCAGCTGAAAGAAGCTATAATGAAATAACGCAATCGGCTTAAACCTAATCAATGATAGTGTTTATTTGCATTGTACTTGACAGAAGAGTGCATAAAAAATAAACCCGGTCTCAACTATTTTGATAGGCGATTAAAGCTACAGCTGAATCCAAATTGGTGGAAAATCAAACAGGAGGAATTGCGGTACACCCACAAACGAACACGAACATACAACGGATCCAGTCCTTTCAACAGTGTGAGCATTTCAAATAGCTTTATCAAATTGAAAAAGCGGAAGCGAACACTTCCAGTCTTAATTTCATTTTTCTTTTCCAGTCAGATATCAGCCCGAAGTATCAGCGGAGCCTGAATTACGGTCTCAACTACAGCACTGCGACGTACCGCGGCTACGATGTGCTGGTACAGGACCTGTCCAATCTGGGACTTCACTTGACGCCTTTTATCGCGCGACAAATTGGCATGGTGCGAAGTGATGGAAACAAAATGTGTTTCATAATGTGAATTAAAAACACTGGAATAACGAATTGTGTGTCCAGCTCCGTCATATCGCACACGATAACGTTCAAAAGTTTTTCGGCGCTCATCTCGACCAAAACGACCTCTTTCTGGCGCTAGTGACTGAACTCTGCTCCAAGGGCGATCTAACAACTCTGCTAGAGAACCGGTCTATCCAGCTGGATTGGACGATAAAGTCGTCATTCGTCAAAGATCTTGTCCAGGTCAGCAAACGTTACACCCCCTAGAACTAGTTCATACTTCTGTCGCTTAGTTGGTTGGAAGCACATCTATTTTAACAAATGACTTAAGAACAGACCCTGGTTTGAACTGCAAAAACGTAAAAGGGAATACATTCAGAAAACAATTGTCTGTTCTTTATCCTTTCAATAACAAGGTTAAAAACTAGTTGCGATCGAAAAAGTGTACCTCAATCTATAATTCATCGGGCATTACTGCATATTTACAGGCATGTCGTCTATGAGCTAAAGAAATAACATCATGTTTTGCCCAATCGGGACGCAAACGCTTTTTTGGCTTAATGAGACCATAATCTTGAAAACAAACTTCCACTTAGAGGTATTGTCAAAATTTGAACATTTACTGAGCCACAATTCCTGTCATATTATGTGGGCAAAATAAAAATGAAAAAATTACATGTTCGCCTAGCTCGCTAGTGAAATAAACCTGTATGCTTATATAATACCACAGGATGTTGTCGAAAATTTGTCAATCACTTCGAAACATTTTTTTATGCGATATAAAATTCATAAACCCGATTTCTAAAACACACCCACATTTTATCCACATTTTCGTAATGGGAATATCCCGTAGGGTATGGCTTACATCAATACCACCAACGTCCACTCACACGGAAACCTGACCTCACACTCGGTCATGGTCGACGGGAAGTTTACCTTGAAGGTCTGCGGTTTCGGTCATTCCTATTTGCGCACAGCTGAGGAACTCGCCCCGGTCGACGTTACTGACACTGATCGAAACTACGATTTACTGTTGTAAGTAAAAGCCCAGTCCGAAAACGTCAGCTGCCACGCCGCTCATTGGTTTTGTTTGCAGATGGCGTGCACCGGAATTTCTCTCCATCAACATGCCGCCTTCCGGCACTCCAGTAAGTCAATAAAGGAAATATGATGCACCGTTCGCCTGCTATATTGACGGTGCTTTTTCTCTCTCGTGCATAGCGAGGCGACGTCTACAGTTTCGCAATAATTCTTCAGCAAATAATTCTTGAGAGTCGTCCGTTCAGTAACCATAATGAGAAGAGGGACAAATATTCGGCCCTGGAAATCATCAATGAAGTGAGTGCCGCTAGTTTGCCTGGCATCGTGACCGATCAGAAGCGTAATGAAGGAGGGGGCACTAGGGCGAGTGCCCCCCCCCCTTATTAATGCCGCCGGGGGGAGGGGATTTAATTTTCTTCCTAAGAAAAACTGCCCTCCGAAAAGTCGGTTACGCCTCTGAGGCCGATAATGCTGTTTCGTTAACTGTTAATTGTTAATCGGTTTTTCCGATTGTCATAATAGGTTCTGCAGTCAAATGTCCCACCAACCAGGCCGCAGGTGTCACGATCTGCCTGCCCTAATGCGGTCTACGAATTGATGGAGCAATGTTGGAGCGAGTTTCCGCTGGACCGGCCGTCCTTCCAGAAGATTCGTGACCAATTGAAGCGGATATTGGGAAACTTTCAGGATAATATCGTCGAGCAACTCCTCGATCGAATGGACCAGTACGTAGCCAGAAAGATAGTGCAATGAAGTACTAGTAGAAAGAGGGAGATGCTGAAATAAACATTTTTTGGCTGACTATGAAGTGGTGAGCGAGGCTAATGGCTTGCCCTGGCGAAAAATATCTGCCGCGACAGATACATGCATTTTCAGGTTACCAAACTCCTTCCGTTTAATCGGAAAGATGCGCCCGGATCCAAAGTATTTTAAAATTAAACAAATTAAGCAAAACTAGCAATTTGTGGGAATCAAAATTACTCAAAAACCGCTAAAAAGAATTAAGAGATTCTACAATGTTGAGTTTATATACAGCTTGCGTAGAAATAAGAAACCTATGCAAGTTGTATACGGAAAACCAACATAGGATACGGAATGTTTATGTTTATGCCTATTCGAGTCCTTATGTCGGCGGACGAAATCTTTCCATTATGATCGAACACGTTTTCATTGTTTTACTCACAGATATGCGAAGGATTTGGAGCTGCAAGTGGCGGAGAAGACAATGCAGTTTGTGGACGAAAAGCGGAGGTCGGACGACCTGCTTAGCCAAATTCTTCCTTCGTACGTGCCGAGCATCAAAAACTTCTTATCACTATTGCCTGTGGGATGAATTACCTTCAATAGGTCCGTGGCAGCTGCACTAATCAAAGGCCAAGCCGTTGAGCCCGAGTCCTACAGCGGGGTCACAATCTATTTCAGGTAATTTTGCTTGATTGTTGTTCTCTTCCCTTAACCTTCAGAAAATGACTGATTATGTTTATAGCGATATAGTCGGATTTACGACCATCTCATCGGAATTAACGCCCCTTCAAGTCATCTTCTTCCTCAACTCTCTCTACACAACTTTCGATCAAATCCTTGAACTTTACGACGTCTACAAGGTTTGGATTAATTCCCATTCAGCTTGCTTGCCTTGAAGCGGATATATATTAAAGCCTGGAAACTTTCTAGGTGGAGACCATTGGTGATGCTTACATGGTACGCAGAGACTTTTGGCTGTTTACACCTTATTTGCTTACCGAAACTGAATATCTCCTGTTTTTTGGTCTTTAATTCGTTAGGTGGTCAGTGGATTACCGATTCGCAATGGCAACCGGCACGCTGCGGAAATGTCCAGCGTTGCAATTCATCTCCGCAATGAGATTCTGAAGTTCGATGTCAGCCAAATGACCGAACGTCGGGTGGAACTTCGGATCGGATTAAACACTGGTCTGATTCGTTAAAAAATATCCGTGATCTACAAAAACTTTTGCCTATTAAATATGAGTGACTATTCAATTTTAGGGCCTTGTGTGGCTGGCGTGGTCGGCTTAAAAATGCCCCGCTATTGCTTGTAAGAGCGGGATCCTTTATTCATTCGAATGCTCATACGAAAATTGCCTGCCAGAGCGGTAATTTGGTATCTTATTTTTAGATTCGGAGACACGGTGAATTTGGCATCGCGAATGGAATCAACCGGAGAACGTAGGTTTCATGTGTACTCGGTGATAATTATTTTGTAATATTTTCCAAAACTATTGTTTAAACAGAAGACGAAATCAGAAAAGATTCATTAGCATCCTGTTTATTTTTTGTTAATAAAATAATTAAATAAACTGTCACAGACCGCATTGAATTCAGTTTAGTTGTTGTCGCAACTATAGAAATTAGTTCTCCAAAAAAACTTGTGTGAGCATTAAAATCGATAATCATTTGTGAAACTGAAAATATAAAAGTTAATGTAAAATTGAGGTGAATTGTACTGCAAATAAAATAATATTTCTAAGTTTGATTGGAATTCAAATTTCAAATTTTATTTGTTTTTTAAAACTATTTTTACATACATTTTTATGTATTGTTTTTATATCTCACATGCTTTGATCCCGACAGCAATGAAAATTCAGGTGACACACACGACTAAAGCACTGCTTGACGCATGTGGTGGGTTTTCTGTAACGGAGCGCGGAAACATTGAGATCAAGGTAAGAGGTTGCGATAAAACTTTAGTTCGATTCTTTCGGCAAATGGCAAAACAATCAATGAATTTTTAATGTAATAGCAATGGAATATTATTATAGTAATATTATACATACATAATATGATACAATAATATATAATAATATTATAGATACATAATATGATATAGTAATATATAATAATATTATATAAACATTAAAATATTTACATTTATAGTATTATTTATTATATCATACAAAGTTTTATTTAATGCGATATCAACAAACTTGCATCAATGTTTTCGGCGGTCGCAGGGGAAAGGACTTGTCATGACTTATTGGCTGCTGGGAAAAACAGCGTCTCGCGCGGTCTCGGAATCGGGAAAAACACTGTCTGCCTCTTGGATCTCCCCATCAGAAGATTCTGTTGAATTGTAGTCACTTCTGCTTTTCGATGGATTAGTTTTTGACTTGAAACAATGCATCCCTACACCGGATGGGACACGACCCTGCGGCAAGTCATGATGTACACTTTGCGCAAAAATGCGCGTTTCCCGTTCCCCTACGTAGTGTCTGCAGACTCCGCCCACGGGACCTTGAAATATGCTTACATCGTTTTTAAATGTAGTTATGAAGTACAGTTAACGTAATAATACGTCCATTTTCATGTCGGAAAAACATTATTTTTAGAGAAATGAAGTCGAGAAAAACGTAATATTGAAGGGTTTTTTTTTCTTGCTACAACTGAACCCATCGAGTCTTATTTGACTGAATATTTTCTAGGGTTTACTAAATCTAATATATTCTAAACGTCGAGCATCGACTGCAAAATAAATGTTCCATTTCGAGCCTCATCAGTCCCCATTGGTAACCAGCTTCTCGTTTCTGATACTTTAATGTTCGAATCAACATTCAAGTTCTCCGTAAAGAATTCGTGAACTGCAACTCACAGGACGTCCGATGCAGAAGCTCTTTACAGATCACACAGAACATGTTTAGGTAGGCTCAATAGTTCACAATTTCATCGATGCATTCACTACTGCCGAACGGGGTCACACACATTACGCGTGGTGTACCTTAAATTTGGATGATAAATTTTGCGCTGGTTTTTATAGCAACACAACTTGTCGAAAGGCACCAGCAGCCCACATTCTGCGGCAAAATCACGTTACAGGTGCAAGGACCCAAATAACTTGTTTTCTAGGGCATCGTCCTCCTGAGACGCGATTAAAAGCTGCATTTCGAACTGCTTGCGGTTTAGCTTGTCGGAATTGGCGACGTAAACAAACGTGTCTTGGCCTGTGCGTTGGAAATAGGCCTTCTTATAATCAGGATCTCCACTTTGGATTGCGGCAAACGCAACCTGTGCCATTTGACGAATGACCGGCTCGTAAGGTGGAAACTCCCCTTCCGTTCCCAATTCTGTCATATAATTCCATCCTTCTTCGCCCGGTAAACCGTGTGCAACATGCCGAGGGCTGCTGTCAATGCTGGCCAATCTCTGATGGTAATCGTTTTTCGTGCAGTACAGCATTTCAGCCGCAGTCGGAAGCAGCGCTTTTCCGTCCAGAACAGCCTGAAATATATCTTTTTTAGTATCACTTTTTTGGCCACATCCATTAATCTGATCCTTTTAAAAAACTAAACATGTCGAAATTGTGATTTAGGTATCTTTATTTCATATACTCAGCAACAAATCTAATTAGCATTTAAACGATGGGATTTTTAATTTAATAATAATTAAACTAATTAAATACATTTTGTAAAAAAATGCCAAGAATATCAATATATCTTTAAATACATTTTAAAGACATATTTGACCTTGAAGAACTTTATTTGGCAGTCCAGGATGGGCGTGATGGTGACCAGCGTCACGAGGAAAGGAAAAGCCATAGAGGGATACTCGCAGTGGATCAAATGCCGATAGAGAGGGCTGACTCGTCCACGGGATGTCTGGACACGGCATTCCTTGGACAGAAAGGGAAAATCGAAGGAATATCCCGTACAGAGAATGACGACATCAATATGCCGAGAAGAACCATCATGCAAAATAACTTCGGAGGCCGTGAAATTTTTCGGCATGGCAGTCTCCAACACTTTTGGATTGGCATTGCGG
>LRSR01009117.1:0-15620 GCA_001579985.1 Hypsibius dujardini | reverse complement strand
CTCCGTGTCTGGCAGCGACCGCTGTGAGCCATTCCGTACGGGCCGAGGGCCGGACAGCTCCTGCTTGGTCACCTGCTCGGTCAAGAGTACAATCGCATTTTCCTTGTTTCGCAGGTTTTCCCGCAGCTTCGCCGATTGACGCGCCATTTCAAGCAACTCATTTTTCAGAATTCTATCAGTAAAGAAGAAGCAATTTGTACAATATCCTAACCGGGAGGAGGTGATGGCTCAATAAACATACTCGCTGCGTTGGACCAACGTATCTTTTTCCGACCGTGAATTCTGCAGTGCTTCCTCCAGTTCCAGAATCAGCCGGCAGCGATCTCGCAGGATTTGCATCTGTGCCGCCTCCTTATCCGTACTTCCGACCAATGTACGCCTGAATAGATTTGCTATTACGAGATATAACCGCACCGAACCGGAGGAATACCAAAAAAAGAACAACCTACAGCGCTTCTTTCTCCTTTGTGGTGAAATCCAGCTGTCGACGCAAAACTGTGACAATTTCCTTCTGCGCTGTCAGCTCATCTCTTGCCAACAGCAACTCGTCCTGCAGGACTATCAAGCGGTCCTAGGCAATTCAACCGTAGTTAGTGCATCGAACCAATCTTCAAGAGCACTCGTACTAACCTCGAGTGCCTTCTCGTGTTTAACTCGACCTATTCGACCTTATTCGGACTAACCTCGAGTGCCTTCTCGTGTTTAACGTCGACCTATTCGACCTTATTCGGACTAACCTCGAGTGCCTTCTCGTGTTTAACGTCGACCTTTTCGACCTTATTCGGACCGAACATTTGGCGAAAAGCCTGCATCGGCTTATTCTCGGATCTTTTTGCCGTTGGCGAAGGTTGGTTCCTTCCGTGATGTTGACTAGGAATATCCAAACCGGCCGAATTTTCACCTTAAAAACAAAAAACATCTATGCTTATAAAAAAGAGTCCAAGACCACAGCGGGGAAGTCATACCGTCTTGATCGGGGCGGTAGAGTGGAGCTTTAGTTGTGCGGTATAGGATATCGTCAAAACTGACCAGCACACCGGAGGCTGATGTGTCCCCGGAACCCAATCCAGTGGGTTCGTCAGGTTGAGCGCAAAAGTCGTATTCAGCCGAAGTGGAACGATTCTGGCGAAGCAAAAAACGACTATCATGCCGCTCCTCAAGGGGAATAACGAACTAGTACCTCTTCGACGGCGGCAGGGCTACTACTGGCATTCGAACTGTTCACCCGCGAATACGTGTGCCCTCGAGTCAGTGTGTCCACGGAGCGAATTTTTAAGAAGAGTTCCCGTCGTTTCTGAAGCTCCTGTATCCAGCGCCTCATTTCGTCGGATGAGAACGCCTCCAATACGATGGTCTGGTTGTCAATGCTGCAAATGGAACACCACAATTAAAAACGGTTAAAGTTAAACAACCAATCAATCACTTGCTATATCACTAGACCAACTTCGCAATCTTCAGGATAAATCAATAGAGGAGAAAAAACCTTCAACTATGAGGAAAGGGTTCTGAAATGGGCCACCGGGTGGCAGGGGGCGCTCTGTCGCAGACTAATCGAAAACTGATGACTCACTGCATAGTCAGCGACCTCTATAGTGAGCTTTTCCAACCATCAAATTATTTAGTTTTTAAATATTTTCCCACAACTTTTCTTTATATCTCATACACGTTTCACCAAGGTTATCGATTATTCTCTATCGTTTAGGATCTTGATAATAGCCCAAACCTATGCAGAAGTTCTGATTCCAGGGTGGCCCATTCCAGGACCCCTTCCTCATATATCACTCGCTCAATCAACTGGTTGAACACCATGCTTCAACGGGAAAGTCAGGTGGCCCATTCCAGGACCCCTTCCTCATTTATCACTGCAAATCGATCGCTCAATCAACTGGTTGAACACCATGCTTCAACGGGCAAGTCAAGTGGCCCATTCCAGGACCCCTTCCTCATATGTCACTCGCTCAAATCAATCGCTCAATCAACTGGTTGAACTTAATGTTTACCTTAAAGCGAACACCCCTGGCTTCTCGGAAAACTCTGGATCCACAACGATGGCTGCCCGACCGATGTCGATCGACTCCTGCGGCACTGGTTCATCCGGCCCTTGAAAGACGAACAGTTTGCAGCGATCGTCGACGAACTCGTACCACTTCCGATCGGAGGTCTTCATTCCGAGCGTCTTCTTATGGCGCGTCAGCCAACCGCTCAACTTCTCCGCGGTAAACTGCAACGGCACCGCGGCCCCCGCATCGGGAATCAGTCGCTCTGTCGACGTTTCCGGCCGTATGGTAGCCACGGGAAGGACAAAATCATCGGCCGCATCGGAATCGGTGATCTTGATGACGTCTGGAATTTTCAAGCTCGTAGGAACGGCCACTGGCCTCGATGGTGCCCCGGTGGAAGTCTCCGACGACTGCATTTTTCAAAAGTTCTGTCCCACGGAATTCGGTTGGAGTGAAAGGCGTGAGGTGTGGAATCGCCACTCACAGAGGAGGCGGAATCAGCTGATCTTCCACTTGCCTTAATCGTGTCGTCCAAAATCCTGCCGCTGCTTTCTCTGCATCAGATTGTGTTGTTATTAAGCGACGTTTGCAGCAGAACTTCGATGGATTTATGAGGGAGAAGATTCCTGAGAAAAAAGGAATAAAATTACGAGAACAGCTGACGGAATAGTTTAGTTCTCGCTTAATGAGTTGATTGATCAGTTTATGGCTTGATTGATTCCTCTTCGCTTGGTGCGCTGTTTCTTCGGTTGATTGATCTATTGCGCGGCTAGTGTCTTCCGAGTGCCCAGATTCTTCGGTAATCCTGATCGTACATGCACACTCCATATATTTCGATGGACTTCATGATAAAATTACCTGCGCATCAATAAAAATGGTAATTGCGGTATGCCAAGTTCGATGAAAATTTCAGGAGTTCGAGCAACGTGACCGTTTGAATCATGCGAAAGAGAAAGAAGGAACTCCAAACCAAAACAAATACAACGTGGATTAGAATCCAGGTGGCGCTGTGATCAACATTGCGAACGGTGTCGGAGAAGGCAGAAGTGAAGCGTGACTTTTACTTGGCTTTCTATAGTACTCGTACCAGTCATACTGTAGGTTTACAATCAGGAAACACCAACTACACAACAACAACAGCAGCAGTTTCATTACGTAGAGTTGTTAGTAATTTCTTAATTAGTGAAAAAATGTCAATGTTAACGTAACACCAGGCATCAACTTTCAGTGCTAATCAGTACCTCATGTACCAGTACAGTATAGTCACAGTAAACAGAGAGGGATCCTTCTCTGTTTAATATGGTATAGTTAGTCACTGTGATTTCTATTCTTTGTTTCACTACAGATTACCATTATGATGTTTGAAGTTCTACGGCACAAAATGTGTGACCACTTTCCCAATATTGCTCTCTTCTTATAATTTATACATACCGTATATGTAAATCTCTTGCGTTATACACCAACCATAGCACCAGTTATATTCAGTATTTTTGGGCGTGAAATTCCAAATCTGGAATACAGAATTCCAAATCTGGAATTCAGAATTCCATTATCGTACCCGATACGCGATTCTCCCGGAACCAATCTACGTCGACACGTTCGGCTCGCACTTTTCTGCGTCCGTCTTACGTAGAGTATGTTTTGGAAGAATGTAATACCCATAATCAAAAACCATCTTTCCACTTCCACAGACGAAACGGAGAAACCGTTTAAACAGATGCAGTTTATGCAGCAGGCACGGCCCTACCGGGTGGAATCACGTGGCGCCGTCTTTGCTTTACGTGCGCGCTCCACTAGTTTCGGAGACGCCCAAGAAGCTTTCTAGGCAGATATCATAATGCATTTACCGGAGAGAGTGTCACACAAGCGGTCAGAAATGTGCCACACACACACTCACACACACACACACACACACACACACACAGACACACACACACACACACACACACACACAGACCGGCTCCGGAGCGCAAAGATGCCTGGTGTTTGCCCTCTTCTCAGTTCTGTCTGTCTGCAGACAAGACAAGACAGGTGCGAATGCGAGCTTGAGAACGAAGCTGTAAAGATCCGCCAAGGTCAGCCTAGTTACTGCTTCTCTGCCGACGGTTGTTAGTGGTGCAAGTCGACTGGATCCGGAGTGCTGCACAGTCGTGCGCATGATCCGTTGGGTTGTTTCTAGACTTTCACGATACTCTTCTGTCTTGTCGCATCGGAAATTTGCGTGTGCTTTGAATGAATGACAAGTTTGCGGTTTTAGCACGAATTTTTGTTAATTGCCGATCCATGTGTGTTAATCAGTTGTAGTGCTGTAATCTGTCCGGAATGTGGTGGCATCAATCGGACTGACGTGACTTGCTTGCTGCATGTACTCTATTTTCGCCATAGACCCTGGCCATCATCATCACCATGACTGACAGGGATTCTCACACGCAAACCGAGGACTTGTTTGGAGATTTACCGCAGACCGTGGATGATGGCCCAATTTCTGCTTATGAGGTTTGTTTCACTGCTGCAGTATTCTAGTTAGCTTTCTTGTAGCGCTGGCAAAAAAACTGATCAGCATATTTTCACTATAATTGTTACTGCTTTCAATTTATTCCTGAATTATTACTCTCACTAATTAATTGAAATTATGAAAATGTGACGTCAATTGCGGGATTGTGATGCTGGAAAATATCTTAAAGTTCATGTGGAAAAGATCTTTATAGTGTATTTACACAACTATCTGATCTGATACAATAGTAGTGTATACATGTGTAGATGGCGAGACATCGGAAGTAGTGATTTTTCGAACGAGGATTCGTTAATCGAAAAATGTTAACGAACTCGACACGCACTGACCATGAATAAACAAACGCGCAGACAGACGACAAAGCCATAGCGAGAATAAAAAACGAAATGGGTACCGACCCATGGAAGATACAGTACCGACCCAACCCTTTGAAGATACAGTACCGATCCGACCCATGGGAGATGCAGTACCGACCCAACCCATGGAAGATATAGTACCGACCCGATCCATGGAAGATGCATATATAATTATGATAATTATATAATTACGTATAAAGAACATGCAGTAGCTGATTGTCCTTTTACGTTTCTCAAGTCAAATATATTTGCAAATCAAGAGGGCGTTTCAAATTTCTCATTCACGAGTTACGGTTATGGACAAGACCTCGATATGGCACGTTACGATACGAATTTGAGACAGAACAGGTTTCGAACCATATCGGTATTTCGAATCTTTTGATTCGGAGAGCTTATCTTCAGTCATGGTAAGCCAAAGCAACTAATTTGAGATAGTTTTACGGTTAGGTTCCGGGTTTTCGATTCAGATTTCAGACGCACTCCAACAAATCTCTTTCTGCTTTCAGAGCCCTTCTTTGCGTACCCGTGGAAGCCACTCCGTGTCCCTGGACCGTGACCGAGACAGCCGCAGCCGCAGCTCCTCCACGTCCGAGCAGGAGAACGCCACGTCTGAAGACCCATCATCCCCCGGCCCGTCACGTGTCCCCATGGCCTGGCGCTACCGGCAAGCTCACGCACAGACCGTCGAGTCGACGACCGTGTTCCGCGGCGGTGACCCCGCCTACCATCCCCTCCACGCGTCCACCTTCAACCCGCACCGCAGTCGGGACTACTTCAAAACCGCCAGTGCCATCCGTTGTATGCAATATCCCGGACCGTCGGGGACCCCGGGCAAGTTCACCAAGACTGTCTTTCCGAGAAACGGACCGCACAAGGATGGCTTCCGTACTCTTCCCGCAAGGAAAGCCAACGTAGTTGTACCTGCCGTACCGGGATTGAGTACCTCCTTCTACCGGCTCCCGAAACCGAACATTCCGCGAAGTGTCAGCGGAGTCGGTGGTGGGACCATTCCCCCCCTCTCGCCGCGAAGTGAGCGCCGTGCGGAGACCCTGTCGGTGGCGTCGCAGTTCTGTCCCGGAATGGAGCACGACCTCGTGGATTACGCTGCTGTGGGGAATTACCCCCGGCTTCCGTATCCCCCGCCGGGTTCGACCGTGATGGAGCCGCAGTGGCGACCGCCGGGCTTCATCCCGGTCAGTATGCTGCCTCCGCCGTTGTTCCCTGTGGGTGGTGGTGGTGGTGGCTCGGTGGTCCACGGACCGATTTCCGTGTTGGCCAATTACTCACCCGAACCGAAGGAGAAATGCGGAACGGTGTGTTGCAGCGGCGGTTTTATAGTGCTGTGGTTGATTATTGCTGTCATTGCCATTGGGGTGATTGTGGGGGTGGCGGTCATTTTTGGTCGACGGAATATTTTGACTTGATTCCTTCTGATTGGTTGCTGGCGAATTAAGTTGGTTATGTGGATCGCGTTGCCGCAGACGGTGATGGGATCAATCTTGAGAGATTTAACTGTATCCCAATACCCATGATGTATGAGACCCATACGGAAGAGTATGAGGAGAAGTTTGTATTTCGGCTCACCCTCCAGTTGGTCGATAAATCGGCTCACTCATGGGTTTCTCTTTGATGGCGAGTGCTTGATTGTTTGATTTTCTATGCTATATCCTTGTATGCTATAGCACTTCTGACAATCAAACAATCAGGCACCTGTCATCAAAAAGAAACCCATGAGTGAGCCGATTTATCGACCAAGTGGAGGGTGAGCCGAAATACAGACTTCTCCTCATACTAGTAGCACAATATTTTGCCATATGTAAAAAATTGTACTTTCATTTGAAAATTCTAAAATTGAGAAATTGACACAAGACAAGTCCTTAGCAAAAACATTTCAACACAAAAAGGTATATTTTATCTGAAAACTAATAAAAAGTTATGATGATTGACAGTTGCAACGTTTTTCGACAAAAAAACGCCATAACAACTGGTTTGTATTGCCAGCGTCTCATTTACGGTAGGGCCTCAATTTTTCTTTATCAACATGAGAAACTGAGCTCTGACCTCTTTGGGGTTAGTCGGTACTCCTAACATGAGGAGGCCATTGGCTGTTTTTATATGATACAATTGGACTTGGAGGTCTGTTCTTGCTAATTGAATTTAAAAGATCCACAGCAATGTTTTTGGGTCAGAACTCTTTTGCGTCGTAGAGGCTCATATAGTCGTATTTTTTATCAGTTAAATGATTAGTCATACAGATTAATTGTATAATCGAACGTGAGGTGCGGGTAGCATTAAAAACAACACGAAAAATAGACAGGACGGGAACGCTAAACCCAAATCCGAAATTTAACGAAAATTTCTCGTTGGCCGAGACGGTGCTGTTAAAGATGGTTGCCGGATGGTAACCGGGAAGCCGAAACGTCACGTAGTACCCGGGACCGAAGAGAATGTTGCTCAAACGGACAGCACCTTCGGCGTTGGTTGTCTGCGAATTGCCTGATGGAAAGGCAGAATTTCAAATGAATCACTAACACAATCAAGCAATGAAACACTCAACCCACTGAGCCCGTGATAAAAAGCAAAATCGGCCATTTTATTCAGCGACCCTAGGAAGGTTTCCTGTGTGAAATTTCGAATTATCTTTCAGACGTAGATTCTTATCCCGTTGGGGAGTCTCTCTAGTAAAGGACCAGGCAGTGAGCTTTAATGGAGGGAAATTCAGATTGTAAGACTGGATTAAACGCGGTCCTCTTCGTAGGCGTTAATTGCCAACACGAATCTGCGGAAAAGCCGAGATCCTGCAAGATTTGCTCGTTAAGAGTGCAAAGTGCACACTACCTTGAATACCTTCCCAGCAGAGTTCCTCAGCCAATTTCTGGTCTTTGTTGTAGTTTCCCGTCTTCGAGAGAACAGCGTTGAACGCGGTTAGTTACCATTAACATTGTACTGTATTTCCGCGATAGATAGCGACAGCGTACGAGCTGTGGAACGTTTAATCGGCCGCGCGGCGCTTGTGCTGTGTGTACGGTGCACAGAGCCCGTGCACACGTTCCATTCCAGTACGACTGTCGCTATCTATCGCGGAAATACAGTACAGTCATGTCCGATCACTGGATTCATTGTGTCGCAGACATGTGTGTGGTTCGGATTGTGGACAACTTGATTGTTCCAATGCGAACCGCGCCGCTACACGACAACGATCCCGTTCACGGAATAATTAAAGGTTGTTGCTGGTCCCTGGAAATCCCTCCCACTTCCACTATAAGTGTCGTTGACGAACCACGTGCAGAGTTCAAGTTCCAAGTGGCAGACTTTTTTTCTGGCTCATACTTCAAACATCAACCAATTTTAAAATCGCACCCAAAGGAATATTTTACGTGAATTTGCTAAAATTACTTAAAGGTTTGTTGTCATCGTCAGCTCGTCTGGAGAGCTATGCAAGAGCCATGTCTGAAGAGCCATACGCCACTTCAACCTGCCAAGACGTTTCGTGTCTTTGCTGCTGCTTCCAGTCTTTCCTGTCCAGTTTCCGGGACCGTTAAGAGTCCAAAAAAACGACGCTTTGCACAAAATTCAAAAGAAGCAGCATGATGCGCTTTATGCTGCACGATGCACTAACCGTGTACGGTACAGTACCTCGTAGTGTACATGACGGGGGAACTTTGCGGCAGAGTATAAAGGAGTCACGACCTCAACCAGTTTGCACATTTTTACACTTTTTTTACTTCTTCTAACCCTCGTGTGTATTACCATTTCCTCGTCTCCCAACAGGCTCATTCCAAAAGATGAACGTTTTCGTCATCCTTTCAATTCTGGCGCTGCTGGTGGCGGCCGTCATGGGTCAAGCGGAGAATGACGGTACCACCGGAAGTGACGCGGCTGGGCAGGCGAAACCACCGCGCGGACCGGGTCGTGGACCGGGAGGACGCGGACCCCACAAGGGACATGGGCGCGGGGGACATGGACAAGGAGGACGTGGACCCAACGGTGGACGTGGAAACGGTCAAGGTGGACACGGACACGCCGGAGCCGCCGTACAGGGAGACGCAGCAGCAGCGTCAGCATCTGATGCAGTTGCATTCAAATAGATTATGAAATATCAAACTATTTTTTTCATCTCAACCAACAGCCCTTTGCAAACGGCTAATGGTTGTCCCTTATATAAATGAGTATATGTAGTTTAATGCTTCTGGTGGCGCACACCACCATGCTGCACCTAGAGAACTCTAAAAGAACGCTAGTCATCCATTCGTGAAATGACATCCATCCATTCCCCAAACTTGCAGGTCTTTCGTTAAACTCAATTTACATCGACCAGTGACAACATCCGTGTTGGCAATGAGTGTACGGACGGATAACCGGTAAAGAGCTGTAGACCCGAATTGGGACCACCGATATACCGTACACCGTGTACGATGTAGTTAGTATTCCGTATACTATGTTCACGGTGAAAGTCGAAGCTCATTTCCAAGTGGCTTATTAAATTTTACCAATGTGACCGATAAATCGATTTCGAAAATTTTTCAGACTGTGCGTCCAAACAATTCAAAAGTTAACTGCATGCACACACGAATTTGCGGCAAGTGTCGAAGGAGTTTGCAGCGTTTGCTTATCTGGAGTATCCTACGTACTACCGCCGGCGTAGATCCCTCCTTCAGCCTGGTAGTGAAGTCCAACACTGATCTTGCTGTCGCACAATGCAACGCAAAGGCCAAGGCGATTCCCGGAACCACACGTGACAAACCGCACCACAACGTACATAAAACACCATGAGTGAAATATTACACCTCACCTACATTTCTCCATTTTTCATTACTGCGGTCAATCAGTTTTAACCTAAACTACCCCGATCTCAAGGGACACTTTTTTGCCCTACCAGTTAATTTGATCCACCCCGGATCTTATTTGTTCATCACCGTTTGTTGTTGTTTACCTACAATCAATCAATCAACTGATTTAATTTGTGCGTCAAGAAATCACGCGTAATCAATCAATCAATCGCTGCCAAGTTCCGCTTAAATTTTCACCAATCACGACACAGTGAATCCGATTGAACAGTCAACCGATGACTGGAGGGGGTGGGGCTTAACTGTCTCTTGAGATCGGGGGAATACGGTATATCGTGATCTGAAACCGTTCGTGTTCGTCATTCTTTCAATCCTGGCTTTCAATCTTGGCGTTGCTGGTGGTCGCTGTAATGGGCCAACAAGAGCCTAATTATGATGCTGTCTTGCCGTCCGGAGGAAGCTGATCGTCCGCCTTGGGAGGAGGCAAGCATCGTGGACCCGGTGGTGGTCGTGGGCAGAATGGACGCGGACTGATAGGAGGACGGGAACACGGCGATCGTGGACCATAAGGCCGTCCCAGGCAAAGTGGATTCGTGGTGGAGAAAGATGATTCAGCTGACAGGAGAATCAAAGTTTAACTGCCTTTGCTGAAAGAAATTAGTCGAAACGTAGTGAACATCTGGTCTTTCTTGAATTTTGCTTTTAATTCGGTCCTACTACTCTTACAAAGTTAGTACTATCCGTAACAACTACAGGACTGGGTGGTGTTGCCGACCTTCATCGTGCAGAATTTACAACACACACTTCACGTTTGGTGATTCGACTGATAGACGGACAGTTGGGCAGCGGACGGATGAACGGAGAGACGCATAGCCACTGGACGGAAGGAGTGACCGCGGATGGACAGATTAACTGCATGGATAACGGACGGATAGATTGACGGACGGACGGGCAGACAGGCAATGGATAGACAGTAGAACAGCGAATCTGCGGATGGACCGACGGATGGCGGTCGGATAAATGGACGGGCAGCCAGCCAATGAATAGACGGTCGGATTGCGACTAGGATGACTGACGGACGGCGTATGCCTAGACAGACAGATAGATTTAGGCACGAATGGATCCGGGATAAAAAGACCGGACGGACCGACAGGCAGATCGGCAGCCAGTCAGACTTCCAGACGGGGCAAATGGGAAACAGACTGACATCCGGAAAGTCGGTCACAAAAACTAAAAGCTGATCAGTTTGCCCGTTTTTCCTACCATCCTACCATCCTGCAGCTCGGCAGTTCAGCTGCCCGAAGGGATGTGTATCTGTCCGTCCATCCCTGAGACTCCTTACTGGCCATCTGGTTGTCAACCTATTCCCTGTGTGTACCAACTGCGTGTGTAGCATGCCCCATGAAACAACACCCACTTATCAACGTCACAACTCTTTTTTTCAACATTCGCTCCTCAGCGTCGCAA
Source organism: Hypsibius dujardini (assembly GCA_001579985.1). NCBI lineage: Eukaryota > Metazoa > Tardigrada > Eutardigrada > Parachela > Hypsibiidae > Hypsibius > Hypsibius dujardini. The sequence continues at coordinate 4,498 of LRSR01009117.1, read as the reverse complement.
TATCGTCAACACCTTTTACGTAAAGAAATCTACAAAAAAGCGGATAAACAGACAGATGTATTAAAAGACAGGCGTCCACATCATCATGCAGGGGCACGGGGCGTGTTAAACCGGGATCAACGGCTGTTAGGCTAGGGATGGCGTGCGTTGTCGGGACAAGGTTAGGGACGTGTTCCAACTCATCTCCATGCAGCTGCAAATAGAAGATACAAATGTAAGCATGACAAAACAAACGGCATTGCACAACACATTGAATTAGTATGGCAAATTTGACATTGGCTCTCCAAGTCAAACGGAGACGGATTCCTTTGTAAGGCTACGGTTTCTAATCCTTCTGGTCACCCCAAAAGTCTCCCTCTTCCTCTTCGGGTTCCTCCGACTTGAGCACAACCTTTTCGGACTCTGCCTCATCAGCCGGTGCAGGCTCCGATGCCTCCTCCTTATCCTCGTTTGCATCATCATTGACCTTGCTGGACTCTTTCGGTTCCTCCAGGTCTCCGTCATCCTCGACGGGGTCTTTCGGCTTGCGTTTAGGTGTGGAATCTTCATCCCGATCTGCCCATATATCCTCGCCTTCTGAATCCGCAGCTTCCTCGTCGTCGTCCGGGGTTTTCGGTTCCACCACCGGTTTCCGTTCCCGGGCTTCGTCATCATCAGCCTCCACCACCACGACAGCCGCCTTTTTCTTAGGCTTATCGTCCTCTTCGGACTTGCCTCCCCAAAAGTCCTCATCCTCCGGTTCGTCTTCCGGTTTGGCATCGTCGTTCTCTACTTTGGAATCGGTCTCATTATCCATCGATGCCTGTCGCAGTTTCGTAGACTTTCGCTTAACCGCTGATTCTTCCGCCTTTTCAAGTTCCGCAAAAAAGTCCACCTCTTCCTCTTCCTCCTCTTTGACGCTGTCAGCCTTCTCCGAAGCCGCTGCCATTTCTTCGTCCGGGATCGACGGTTCCTTGGCTTTTTTCCGGGGAGCATCATCGTCCTGCCCGGCAAAGATGTCGTCAACTTCCTCCTCATCTTCCACGGGAGTTGCGGCCTTCGCGGGTTTCTTCCTGGGACCGTCGTCGTCTTGGCTGGCAAAAATGTCTTCAATCTCCTCGTCATCCTTGGGACTCTCTTCGTTGGAAAGCTTCGGCTTTTTCCTCGGCCCATCGTCATCCTGATTGGCAAATATGTCGTCAATCTCTTCCTCCGGCTCCTTTGATTCGTCCGCACCTTCTTCCGGTTTAGGCTTCTTCCGCGGTCCGTCATCGTCTTGGTTCGCAAAAATATCCTCAATTTCTTCCTCCGCATTTGAACCTTCTGACACTTTTTTTGGCTTCTTCCTCGGTCCATCGTCGTTTTGATCGCCAAATATGTCGTCGATTTCTTCTGCCTCTTCGGCCGGTTCTGGAACTGCTTTCTTCTTCCGAGGTCCGTCGTTGTCCTGATCGCCAAATATATCCTCAATTTCTTCCTCTGCTTCCGCCGGCTCCGGATCTGCTTTCGGCTTCTTCCGAGGTCCATCATCGTCCTGATTGCCGAAGATGTCGTCGATCTCCTCTTCCGCAGAATCCGCCCCGTTCTCGCCTACGTTCTCTTTGTCTTCGTCATTGGTCTTACCAGTTTCACTATTTTCTTTCTGTAAACAATAATCCAAAGAGATCACTTAGTGAAATGTCAAGTGAAATAAGTTCGTGAGCTGTAAGCTACGTATAGCAGAGAACTCTTCGAGTACCCACCTCTCCACTTCCGGCGGTGCCTTTTCGACTTTTTGGTTTCTCAATTCTAAGGTAGACAAGAAGCTCGTCCTGCTCATAGGCAGCGTCAAAGTCTGCGGCGTCCTGAATATATAAAAAAACACACACAAAACACCCGCTGTAAGTATCACCCATCGGTATGGTAAACTGCCCGACTGATTGTTTTTCAGACATATTCTAGCACCCTTCTTATTAACATACTGCCCACTTCAGAGCGAAACTGCAAACGGTAATAAAAACTGCTGCAGTACGTGTAGAGCTCACTCACCCCGAGAAGTTCTTCATCGGAAAATATTTGGGGCGGCACTGGGGCGCTTTTCTCGGCCTTCCGTTTGCCGTGCTCCTTGAGAAAGTCCAGTTCCCGTTCACTGCCCGGCGCAGTGACGTCAATCAATTCGTAGGCAATTTTATGGCTATCCAGGATCATCAACACGCGTTGTTGATTTTTCCGCACCTAAGGAGAAGTTGCTAGTAACACCTTTTTAGCAAGCTTGCAAACGCGGGTTTTAGTTACTACGTCGTGGTTCACAGACATCAACCCACGAAGTGACAAAAGAACCCTCGATATGCAAATATGTGCACATATACTACTACACGATGGTACATGACACAGCCCCACCGTTTTCATCTGACTGCGCTATGTACTACGTTCCCTTCGAAGTAAATTTTACATACGCAACATACATTTAAAAAAACAAAAAACAAAAAACAAAAAACCGAAAGATTAAAAAAGAGTTTTGTAGGAAATTAGTTTGCACTGTTAAATGGGAGGCACGATGTCGCTAGTTACCTCTTTGCTAGCTGATATCCCAGAAATATACACTTTAATCACCATCCTGCCGCAGTCCCAGGGAAGTGTAGTTGGACAAACAAAATGGGAGCCTTCTTCAGGAAGCTCGAATGTTGTGCGTCAGATGTGGGAAAAATTGGCTGAAGTTTGTGTTGACATGTCACACACACCAAGTGAGACCGTATAGTGCAAGTGTTACCATTGAAGAATAAACGAAACCATATAGCTTACAATCGTGCCTTCCCAACATGTGCATGGCTCGCGCACCATGCGGAGAGCAAACGCGTCGCGACCGCGATGCGGGTGGCGTGGGTGGATGGATGGATGAGAGGCAGTGCAATCGATGTGTACTCTGTAGTGTGTGTGGTACGGTACTCTGTAGTGTGTACACTACGGTACCCTGCAGTGTGTGCGGTTACGGTACTCTGTAGTGTGTACGGTACGATACCCTTTGGTGTGTGCGGTACGAGTACGCGTACTAACCGGTACATCGACGGATGTTACTCGCGCGCTGCGTTCTCTAAAACGAGTTATTACACACAACACTCTTGGGAGGACTAGGCGTCGGAAAAAGCGTTTCTTTAAGCAGCCCATAAATTAAAAATGGCGAGCCGCATGATACATGTTCAAGACGAAGGCGGTGCTACAAAATTAGAGACGGTCGGGTGGTGAGACCAACCCGTAGCATTTGATAATCTAACGTGCAAGCCAGTGATGGAAAGTGTTTGACCGACGGTGGGGTAGTCACGCCAAGTTTTGGAAAGTGACGGAAGGCTGGCAAGGTGTCGGACGGACCGACCGAGTAATGAATTGCAGATGTGCTGACGGATCGGCAGGCGGAGAGACGAACAGATAAGCAGAGAGTTTATTCTGACGAGCCGACCGACGGCCGGACGGACAACCAGATAGCCGGAAGATCGAGCGGTCCGACCAACCGCCGTCTAAGTGGATGCCCTGCCACACCTTCATGACAAAAGGACCGACGAAAGGTTGATTGCACAGTATCACTAAGAAGCGTTGAGCCGATTGTACCACCGACTATTCATCTGTTTGGCATTCCGTCACCCCTTCAGCTGACGGTTTGTCATAGTAGTACGTCCGACTTCATTGACCGTCCGACCGTCGAGCCGCCCGTGCTAGAAACTTTCCGACATGTCTGTCCGGTCGAAAGTCCGAGTGACTCTCCGGTTGCTTGTCCATACGCGTCACATGTCCCGGCTGCCCGGATGGTCTCCTGTCCACTAGTCAATCTGTCGGTGTGTCCGTTGTCCGTCTCTCTGGGCATTATGCTGTCCACATTCTGTTAGTACTACTTTTTGACCACCTATACGGCTGTTAGTGTGGCACTCCTCCTGCCTTTTAAGCTGTCTGATGAGTAATTCGATTGACTTCTCGGATCCACGGCAGTCCGTCCAGTTGTCTGCCTGTCTGCTGCCTGTCTGCCCCGCCGCCAGCCTCTAACCGTTTGCCAGCAAATAGTCCACCACCTAGCGGATCCTTCCGTCATTCTGACGGTCCAGTCCGTTCACTTGATCGACTGGTCAGCCGACCGACCGCTCGAATTCGTCGCTTGTCAACAGTCACGGTCATTTGAAAACGATCCGATCTAGCCACCGCTAACCACCATATCGGGATAGTACTACCGTCCCCTTGTACCGTTTGACTCGTCATTTTTAATTGTAGGATGAGAAAAATGCGTTTTTCCGAGTGCCGGGTAGCTAAAAAAACCCGTTTTTCCCCGCGATTTGTGCAGTAATACTCAAAACCCAAAACACTTCTACGAATGCAGTGTTCATCAACTGTGAAAGTTATTCGCTATACGACTCTCCCAACGCAAGATGCGCTGTAGACAACTAAAATTTGGTTGCGAAGGATCTTCAGTTTAATATCTTTTGATGACTAAAACTTTCAGTGTAATAGTACTTTTAGTCGAAATTAATGAACTAATTTTTAGTTTTGTTTAGTTTTT
>LRSR01009115.1:0-14308 GCA_001579985.1 Hypsibius dujardini | reverse complement strand
CTCACCAGAAATTGCGCATCCTGCATACTTCCTCTGGATAAAAGTCCTCATAACCATGCACACCAACGGTACTTCGCATTGACGTAATTGGAAATATTTAGGATATGCTCGATAACAGCATGAAAATTTTGTATACAAAAAGATATATATTTACAACATAATTTGACATCTGGCCTGACTCGCAACCTCGTCATTCTCTACCAAACCTGTAATTTCTCAAAGCCTGCAAAATCTCATTTTCAATTTCATTCTCTTGCAACAATGGACGGACGCGGCCCACCTTACAATCCCTACTTTCAAAGTGAACCAGCACTCACCGGAGTACAACAGGGTACCTTACCTCCGACTGGACCTTACTCCAGCGGATCGACTCCCTTAGATCAAAACCCAGCCTACCCCGAAGTCTATCCAAATTTCGGGCCGAATTTCCTGCAGCCTAAACCACCCTTCCCGAGCACTCTTCCCTACCCTTTCCATACAACCTCTTCAAACTACTCCCACAACCAATTACCACCAGGGTACCCAGTTAGCGTTGGTCTACCACCCTCCCTCGGAGCCGTCATCCCGTCTGTGCGTCCGTCACAAGCCCCACATACTCAACCATATCCGGCCACCACAACAGGAGTACCCGTCTCAACAATCTCGAGTCGTAATCAACATTTGTCTGCGTACAACTCGTCGTTCGGTGTTGGAGGAGGAGGAGCTAACACTACTGCTCACTTTCAATCTCCGCAGCACGTCTTCAATCCGGCAGGTCCTCAGGGAGCTTTCGGACAACATCTGGCTAATTTTCAAGATCCTGCTCAGGGAGTTGTTGGAGTTGTCTTAGAGCCGACTCCACGGGAACTTGGAGGGAAAAAGATGATATTACAGTATTGCTCCAGCGCGGATCGGTATATCCGACCAATGACCAACAGTGTGTCTCAAGGTACAGTACATGTCTATGTAGTACATGTCTGTGTAGTACATGTCTGTGTAGTACATGTCTGTGTAGTACATGTCTGTCGCGATCATTTGGTGCTGCTTTTTAGACCCACCCTTACATTATGACTGCACACGCTGTGCTTCACTGCAGTCATAATATACAGCGGATCTAAAACGCAGCACCAAATCATCGAGACAGTGCGAGTACAGTAAATCAGTACGTGATACATGTACGCTACGTATTTAGTCCTGCAGAGGTAATTAAACAGTATTTCCTGTTTATCATAGGCTGGAACATGTGCGTCTTTACAGCCAGCAATATTTCACGTAATTTCTCAAATGAGAGAAAGAAATACTTTCTCGCTCGAAGACCGAACGCACCTCACGGTCGACTGGAATGGCGATTTGACGTGTCTTCCTCAGGTTGGTGAAGCTAAACTAATGTGTAATTAAACCATTGGTTAGGCAAATCGAAACGGCGCGGGAAAAGGCAAATTTCTCGTTTAGGTACTCGAATTAAAAGTGTCAGAGCGAAGTTCAATGCAAAGATCCAGTTCAAAGGTCTTGGCCGCGAATTCATCGACGTCTACATCCTCGCGCCGTCGAATGAGCGGGTGCACTTGAACTTTCTCGGGATTGAACAGAAATTTAAATCCCTCAAAGGCCAGCAGAAGTTTTCGCTGGTGGCTGAGATATCGGGCACTACGGCGCCGGGTGCGTGGGAGCAGGCGCAGCTATTTCGTCAGGCCATGACCAATAACACGCCGTGTTGGGAAGTGACGGTCAAACTGGAAGGGGATTCCAAAGTGGAATCAACATTCCCAAAGCAAAAAAAGTAGAAACATCTTTGTATCTTTTTGCTGTAATCCAACGCCTATTCATTCGACATTGCTAATGGACAGTGGTCATCCAAGCAGCTGCAGTGGCGCCATCTATCGCCAAACCCACTGGGCACCGTAAATCGCAACAGTTAACCGAACAGATTCGTAATTTAAAGTTGTTTTGTGGCAACTCAAGCAATCAATCCTTCGTGCACCTCGTACGAGTTGTGATGCTGTAAATTATACTCACTGCTGTACTCACAGATGTACTTAAGTACTCGTACCTCTGTATTAATCAATCTTCTTATGTTCGATATGTATGATTTTTACTTTCGTCCCTTGGAATTTTTAATTCTTATACAATGGCAAGTCATATGAAAATGATCAATTAAAACGTCTTTGACTGCTGACGATGGAGCTGGATTGGTTACAGTAAATTTCTGCTTTCTATCGTCGCTTGGCAGGCCGAAGCACCTGAAGCTACATGTGCTGCTTGATTGTTTGATTTCATAAACTATATTCTAGTATACTAAAACACATCTAAAAATCAAACAATCAAGCAGCTGCCATCAAAGAGAAATCCATGAGTGAGCCGATTTATCGACCAAGTGGAGGGTGAGCCGAAATACACACTTTGCCTCATACTACTAACTTCTTCGAGTATTTTAAATTGTTTTGAAAAGGGGAATACAAGGAGAAAGATCCGCACCGGCGGTTGCACGGCCAATCGGATTTCCGGACAAGCAACAGACAGAGAGAGTGGAATGATCGGTATGGCATAATTGATTAATACATTCACGCTTCATGGATGCTATGACAGACAACCTGGAAGACATGTCAGTCAGACTAGTAGATCTACAGAAGTCAACCGAGCCCTCGGGGCAGAATAATAACAGAAATTTGGCAGGTTGACCTGTTGATGCTATCAAAACACGTTCTCCGTGTTTCAGCACAATGGGATCAGAAGTTCTCCAAGCAGGATCAACAGATTTCGGACCTGCAGAACCAGATTCTGTTATTGTAAGGGAACGTTCAACAATTACGTCAACGCTCGATATTAGGCGGCCTTACCCCTCCCCTCCCCTCTCCTCTGTCAGAGCCTCTCCTCTGTCAGAGCTGGTCAGTTTTTTTTACCCCCCCCTCCCTGAATTTCAAACGCTGATGTCAGCGCCGTTGGAACCCCCTATGCACCAAAATCTTAAATTGCCGCTTTAATAACAAAATTTCAGCACCGATAACACTTAGTTATCCTGCGCATTTTCCAAATCAGAACGAAGAAAAACGTCTAGATCGGTAATGATGGGAATGTCGGTCGACCCAGCCTCCTCGTGTCGTATTTCCTCGGAACCATCGCCATCGGAACCTCTTGTCAGTAGTAGTATGATACTCAAATGAAGGGAAGAATAATGGCATGCGGGTCTATAAAATGTTACTGAAATACACCTTTTTTTTTCAAACTCTCCGGATCAAGGAAATCTTCTGAGATTTAAAATTGCTGACGTAATCCAAGGACGGACCCCCAGCCCCTATACGTCGGAGCTCGTCATCGATTGCTGACACGTACCACCCTGAATTCGCTGACATAATTGTTGAACGTTTCATAAGTTCACTTTTCTCCGTCCGTGACACGTTCCTTCCCGGCTGCGGAGTTGTGCGCTGATGCGTTCACGGAATTGTAAACATTTTCAGGCGGGGAGCTACCGCGAAAGAAGCAACCCCTGCTCAGCCGGAAGACGTGGATGTTTGCTCGACGGACAGTCAGACCCCCAAAGACATCACTGTTAAAGTCTCCCGCAAACGGTCACCGTCGCCGGGATTCGGCTCCCCGACCGCGCGCACTTCGCCCGTGATCAATCCCGCCGAAACGACCGCGATTTCAGTGACCAAACGGGAACGTAAGTGCAAACCTCCGTCCCGAGCCCCTCTAAAATTTCCCACGGCCCTGAGCAAGGGTCCGCCGAAGAAGAAGACTCCTCGTCGCTGCCGGAAACCGAAAAGTCCAAATCTGCAGCGTCGAATGTCACGAGCACTTGCCGTGGCTCAAGTGCAAAAAAACGCCGGAACATCCACCAGTTGCGGTGGGACTCGAGCGGGACCGCGAAGACAGTCCGGAACACGCGGAGGACTCGAAGCGGCGGCCCAGCGGTCGATTTGCAGTCACACGGCAGCTTCCGGTCCGGCGTGCGACCCCGCAGCTGACACCTCGATCGAATCCTCCACTGCTACTGTGTCGTCGTCCTCCGTGGTGACTGGATGCGTAACTAGGCGGCGAATCCAACTCAGCTTACGAGACGGAACCCGCAAAACGTACGCGGAATGAATTCATTAACGGGGGACAACTGGATTTATTACTGTGCGAACAAGCGGCTCTTTTGTTTCATCGTCGTGATGACAGCTGTCAAACGTCTCTCTCTCTCTCTCTCTCTCTGTGTGGAATACGGAATGGTTTGTTTCCACATTCCGGCTGTACAGATTATACACACATTAGCACTTTGAAGGATCTTGTTGTTCCTCTGTTTTTTTTTATCACGATTGCGATTTCGCTGTCGCAGTAGATGATGATGATTTGTACTCGTTTGCCAGACAGGACCAGACAGTATTTGTACTTGCCAGACAGTACCAGACAGGACCAGACAGTATTTGTACTCCCTTGCCAGACAGAGAGTGTTGTGTATTTTTGTTTTACGGATATACTTCCGGGTGTGAATAAGATAATTATTTGCAACACTTTCATTTGCCTTTTCTATTCGGCAGTTCCCTGTTTGCAAGTACAGACTTCCGATTATTCAATTTAAATGCTAGTACACGCGATTAATGGTAATTCGTGCGGAACAATGAGCGCATAATCATTGTCTAATCGCCTCATTGTATTGTGACGCAATGGTAAAAAGCACGAAATATGAACTTTAAAAAAAAAATTAATTAAATAAATAAAAAAAAAATTAATTAATTAATCTACTTGAAAGGTGTGAACTGTTAACACGGTATAATTTCCGTCCATGTTGAGTACCTGCCGCATGAACGAAGGCACCATTGTAGAAAAAATTGAGAAGACAAGACGGTGACAAAACAGAAAATTATTTTGGCGTCGTAATAGAAATTCTTGCCGGCTCGAAGGAAGATTGACTGCATGTACTCGTACGACACTGTACTTGTCGTCCACGTAGTAAAAAAAAGCCGGTTTGATAAAGTTCCTATAAAAGCCGTTCAGTTGTATGATACGCAGTTGCAGTATTTCTTCACTCATCTCTCACGTATCTCTTTTTTTGGATTACAAAGCCACGCGGCGACACATCCAGAAATTATGGTTTTGCTCAATTGGATTGTATTATGGGGTGCGCTGATCATGGGCCACTGCTCCGCACAGAACGCCACACAGTATGTTTGAATTGTTATTTGCTCAAATTTTTTTTTAATAATAAATAATTTGGCAATACAAATACGTACAGTAAATTAATGATAAACTAAAAAACTAAAACTAAACTAAAAAAAACGGCTCGCATCTTTGTGTGCGAATGAAATGCTTCTCTTTGAATCCTTGATTTAACTTGAATCCTTGATTTAACTTGAATCCTTGATTTAACTTGAATCCTTGATTTAACTTGAATCCTTGATTTAACGAATGCATCATTGCAGATACGTCTTCGATATGTACAAGGTATGTCACGCTGTCGGTATACCGCAGAGTCTCGACCATTTGGTGCCAATTTTTAGACCCCCCCCCCGTACATTATGCCTGCACACACCGTGCCACCCTGCAGTCATAATATACGGGAGTCATTAAAAACTGGCACCAAGTGATCGAGACTCTGCAGTTCTGGTGCGCGTCCTCTTTCAGGTTAACGCTCGATTTGCAAATTAACCTCTTTCTCTTACCCATTTCTCTTATATGCCAGAACGTGCCTTCCCTCGATGCCGACGCTGTGATTGACCTGATGGCATCCGCGCAACCCGGCATTACCTTCCCGTTGAACCATGAAATTCCCAATACCGGGTTTGACTGCGCAGCGCAGAAAACCACCGGGTACTTCGCTGATCCTGCGCCGCCGAGTCTTTGTCAGGTGTTCTACCGGTGTGATACCTCGGGAAACCAAACTGGCTTTCTCTGCTCGAATCAAACTCTCTTCAACCAGTTAACTCTTACGTGCGACTATTATTGGAATGTCGACTGTGCTAGGTAAGCAGCCCCGCTACCCGTTTACAAAACGTGCAAACAGCACGATTATCGGTACTGTGTACTAAAGATTTAATATTCACTAAATTACATACTTTTTTATAAATAATACTTAATTACATTAATGTCTGATATTTAATAGTTAATATACAGTATTATATACTACGTACATATACATCTACTACTTCCAAAAAAGTCAAAGACCTAATGTGATCACTGTCACTATATGAGCTAAAACAAAATTAACGGAGTAAATATGTACAAGCTCAATGAAGCAGCTCTTAAGCAGCTCTTAAGAATAAAACTCTTTGTTGAATTCATTTACAGCTCAAAGAGTTTATACAACTTTGGAAACTCCCGACTCTACAACGGCACTCAGCCCCTCTTCGACACGCCCCCCAAGGGCTACGTCTCCCTGCTCAGCGGACTGAGCCCGCAAGACGAGAGGGCCACTGCCAACCAAGGCAAAGCACCATCTTCCCGCGCCGACGAAACTGCACCTGCAAAAGCTGCACCCACGACTCTTTCAGCTGTCCTCACGCCCAAGCCTCCCGTGAACCGTCCCGTCAACGTCGTTGTGGTCTTTGCTACAACCCAGCCCCCTGCTACGACCACGACGACAGCGACCTCAACCACCACTACCACCATTACTGCTGCAGTCGTTACTGATGCACCTACCACCGTGGAACCCTCAACGACGACCTCGATCCTTCCGTCGGAAGCTCCCACCACCGTGGCAGTTGTAGCCACAACTCTCGCCCCTGCATCAGCAGCAGCAGCAACAGAAGCTTTAACGGTTGCTCCGGTCGTTACCACCGTTGCCTCCGCTTCTTCTACGGAAGCTACCACCGTCTCTGCCTCCACTGCTTCGGTAGCAGCAACGCTTGCAGGAACCGCGGACGCCGCCGGTGTGGCCGCTCGCGAAGCCGCCGTTCCGACAGCAGCTCCCGGCGGTGGTGTCTCGTCCACCGAGGTCGTGAAGCCTACAGGAGGACCAAATCACGAAGTTGTCGCTGATCTCCACGCTCACATGGCCCTGGCTGAGGCCGATGTCAAGAGTGCCGTCGTGATAGGTGGCGCTGCAGTGAGCGGTGGGAAGGACTCTGGTGATACCACGGCCGCTTCCGCAGTTCCTGCCGCCACTTCCAGCTCGGTGGCGTCAGTTGCGGATAGTGGAGCCAAAGTTGTTTCAACAGCGGCTCCCCTTAACGGTGTGACCATTGCCCCCGCCAATACCAACTCCACTAGTTAGATCTTTCGTATATGCTCCGGATACAAATGACACCGTATGAGCTGTGTTTCGGAAGTCGTTCCCAACATTCGCGGTTTCAGTTATTGTTACTATTGTTTTTTATTGCTTTCCGGTGTGTTAATCTTTTTGGTGAATTATGACGGCCAACGACCAAAAAAATCCGCAATAGCATTTCCTTCGACGTCTGCATAAATCATACTGATAGGCACGCTCCATCCGCCATGCATGTACCCTTGTTCCGAGTATTACGGTAATACCGGTGCGTTGTGACGCCGTTCCGTTCAGCGTGTGCCGGAGAGAAATTGTGCCACATTAAAAAGTGGTTAAAAACAATTGATCGCATAAAATTACGTGCTCTCGCGGCGCGCAATGCGTGTACCCCGGTGAACGCTTGCTGTTTGCTCTTGACAAACTGTTTGGCTTCCACCGGAGGCCTTTAATATCGACTCAATGTGCTTGCATAGAACTATAGCTGTTCCGCCATCCTGAGATAATCTCCCTTGCCGAAGTAGCTAATCGAAACTTCTTCCTACTTCCGGCTTATAGTGCTTAGTCATAGTAAGAAATTTGACTTCATTTAACTTTACCTCGTTGGGATCATCTTGCTTAGGCTGAGGCGTACACCGAGGTGTCCATGAGGCGTACGCTGACGCGTGTAGGTCGTCTTCAGTGTACTCAATAATGAATAAGTATATACCGATTACAGGTTATGTACCGGCACGTAGAATTATACACACATGGCCACAATTTTGGGTGGCAGAGTTCGAGCCATCAGGGTGGTCTGAGTTTGAGCCACTCTTGGCTAGAGCTTGCCACTCCTTTTCTCCTGAATCTTTGATTTAATGCTCGACCCAGCGGAAAAAAACTAGATTAAGCAAGCTGCTCTAAATTCCACCCAAATAAACAAGTTCAATCAATCGATCAATCGAGTCAAGGCTCCATGCTCAGCTGTGGTCCAGAGCGCGTGCGCGCGGTGACTTAATTCGGCTCGAACTCGGACCGCCCTTTTTGGTTCGAATTCTGCCACCCAAAATTTTGGCCACGTGTGTAAGGGGACCAAAATCGTCAAAACTACATATGAGATCCTTTTGGCTTTTCAGTGTGTAAACCAAATCAGTATTTGTCGGACACAATTTGCTGGTGTTTCTCGGTCGTCGGTCAGGCGAGCCGGAAGAGACTAGCCGCTGAGGCGAAGAACTTGGAAAGCTCGCGAATTGAGTGGTGGTGAAAAAAATCCAGCTATCGATTTATCTCTCAAAAAGTGCGGTCCAATTGTCGATCATATACACGTAGAGGCCTACACCATTTACACTGCATACGGTACATTTAAGCCCAGTCCCTCTATCAGCTAATTATTTCTCCATGAATACGCCATACAACTCTCCCCCAATAGGCTGTAATTTATTTCTTCTTCTTCCCCCGCACTTTACCCGGTCTCCTCGTCTCTTTCTTATTTTACGTGCGTCGTGCATTCACAATTCATCCTCATCGTACATACATAACATGATCCTTTTCAAGTCCATTGTGAAAAGTATTTTTTCATCCCGCCTTTGAGAGGAAATCAATCATACATGAAGTCGCCGGGCTGTTATACAGTACTGTATATTCGTCCGCGCAAAAAAAGGGGGGGAGGAAGAAAAAGGGGACGGAAGAAGAAGAATGGATGATGACGAGCTCGAGCGCGCAAACAGGCGTTCGCGCTGATGGCAGACAACACACCACCGCCGGTCCCGCAGTGGACGACAGGCAGACAGACACTACTGTCAGACATGTCACACAAGGGGGCCATCGATCGAGGGTTCCCGCGAGCACCACACACGCTCTCGATCTTCGACGGCGGGGGCACTCCCGCGGACGGATATTTCGCGCGACACTCCATGGCCGGACACTTCCCTCCCCTACCGCCGTGTGTATATGTGTGTGTGTCTGTGTGTGTGTGTGTATATGTGTGTGTGTGTGTGTGTGTGTGTCTGTCTGTGTCTCTGTGTGTGTGTCTCTGTGTGTGTATATGTGTGTGTCTGTCTCTGTGTGTGTATATGTGTGCGTGTGTATGTGTGTGTCTATGTATGTCTCCCCGCGAATTATCAGCGCCCTATTCCGGGGGATCTTCCCTCTAAACTTCAGCCAGGTCGCGCGTAACAATCAGCGTCGCAATCGGTCCCACGCGTGCCGTATCCACACAGCACGTATCCAGCGGTACCGGCGCGTGGAGATCGAATTTCAATGCGTGCGCACACTCGTTGACTGTTTGCCTTGTCTTCTAAACGATTCCTTTTCCACTTCCCCCCACCTCCCGCGTGCATTCTCCTCCGCGATCTCCATCCTCCCTTTTCCGCCCGATAATCCGACACCTACGATTCATTTCCGGTATATTTATTTATACATATATATATAAGTACATATATATCTTTCGGTAATATGTACACAAAAAGGGCTCATCGGATCGACGGATGGATGTCAAAAGGAAGGAAGACGCCCTCACTTTGACACATAGCCGCCATTTTTCCCCCTCAACTTGATTATTCTGCTCATAGCTGCGTGTGGGTTCGCCATCCTGATGGATAGTGCCTTAGCTCAGACAGTTTCGCCCCTGTCGGGAGCGGTTGCCTTAACGTCCATGGTCATGCTCCTGGCCGTCGTCACACCGCCACGCGGAGTTGCTGCGTCCGGCGGCGATGCCGTGGAGTACTTTGACGGATTGGAGGAAACCTTGGGCTCGTCAAACCCTTACGAGCATGGGTCGTCCTCTCCGCTGGCCCCGCTGAAGGTCAATCAGGAATTTTGCCCGTTCTTTGAGAATCGCTCGCCGCAGAGCCAACCGGACCTTCGGAACTGCACATGGTACCGTGAGGTATGTAGATTCTACTGATTCGCTACTCTGAAGTTCTGAACGAAGGATTTGTGCTGAGTTACTTTTGTACTCAAAAGATGGGTACAAAAGTAACCCATCTTCCATCATGTGCATGGACTGCGTACATGTACCGGGTACACCGGCAATTTCCAAGTCCGGGACTGCTGCTTCGCACGTGCGGTGCCTTTAAAATTAACTGCAAATTGAGATGCCTAGAGCAACGCAAATTGATTATTGTGGTGGCGAAGTAATATAATCTGGTTTAGAGCGTAAGTCATGCTGACGCACTTGGAAGAAATGGATCCGCGAGACCTTCGCTGAATCGATAAATCTAAGTATAATATACATAACGTCTAATAAAATTCGCTTTTATTATTATCCAGCAATCGCCATGACTGTGCACTAATATCATACGCGAAATTTTAAAGGTCCGGTTACACAATGTCACCGCTTCCATAGACTGGTGACCTTTGTAGCCATCCGATGAGTCTGCTCGAGAAACCAGAAAAGATCTGCGTTCAAATCCACAGTTCTGAAAACGTCTGAAATATTGTCTATTTAATGGATCTTCCTTCTCTTGGATTTCCCAGCCTAGTTCCTGGCCAGTCTTCAGTGTAGTTCATCAAGATTCAGTTTCACACGTTCGTACTGTGTACTTGTACTAGCACGGTACTAGTATCACGGTCAACAACGTAATGTGCATAGTGTAACGTGCATGTTGACCGTGGAAAACTGGTCCAAACATGAAATTGGAATGTTGCTCGTCTCGGCATTATCTGACCGAGAATTAACTATAAGCACCTTACCCATATGCGTCTGACTGAGAACTAACTACGAACTAAGCACCTTATCCATATTTGTATGATGAAGAACTAACTACGAACTAAGCACCTTACCCATATGCGTCTGACTGAGAACTAAATACGAACTAAGCACCTTATCCATATTTGTATGATTGAGAACTAACTACGAACTAAGCACCTTATCCATATTTGTATGATTGAGAACTAACTACGAACTAAGCACCTTATCTATATGCGTCTGACTGAGAACTAACTACGAACTAAGCACCTTATCTATATGCGTATGACGAAGAACTAACCACGAACTAAGCACCTTACCCATATGCGTCTGACTGAGAACTAACTACGAACTAAGCACCTTATCCATATTTGTATGATTGAGAACTAACTACGAACTAAGCACCTTATCTATATGCGTATGACGAAGAACTAACCACGAACTAAGCACCTTATCCATATTCGTATGACGAAGAACTAACGACGAACTAAGCACCTTATCCATATTCGTCGTCTATCGGATCGATCTTGGTTAGTGTGGATTAGGCGGACATAATGAAATTTGAATTCCCATTGAGCCGGTTCATGAATCGGCTCGAGGCTGGTTTTTATTAGGTTTGCTTGTCTGGAGTGCCCTCTCTAGCTGCGTGGCAGGAAAACAATCGTCAGTGGGTCTATATTTCTACACTTAACCACTAATCGACTATTTACTTTATCGGACCGAGATTCTTCATCGACTAATTTGCGTCGATAGACAGCGAAAGAGAAAGTTGAATATCGATTTGTAAGAACTAAGTCTCATCGCAGGATAACATGCCAATCTGCAGATAAAAAAGAAGGAATTTTCTAAACACAAACATATGCAAGAGGAAGACAGTCAGTCAAAGACAGACAGTCAGTCAGTCACAGACAGACAGACAGACTGTCAGTTAGTCAGTCACAGACAGACAGTCAGTTAGTCAGTCACAGACAGACAGTCAGTTAGTCAGTCACAGACAGACAGTCAGTCAGTCACAGACAGACAGTTAGTCAGTCACAGACAGACAGTCAGTCAGTCACAGACAGACAGACAGTCAGTCACAGACAGACAGACAGTCAGTCACAGACAGACAGATAGTCAGTCAGTCAGTCAGTCACAGACAGACAGACAGACAGACAGACAGTCAGTCACAGGCAGATAGTCACAGGCAGATAGTCACAGGCAGATAGTCAGTCAGTCATTGAAGAGAGAATTTCTGAGACCACTGGTGTTTTATTAGTTATTCACGGATAAGTTTGAATATTGTTATTACTACATTTACTACAGATACGCGTTTTACATTTCAGAAAAGTTGCTGCAGACAAGCCGAACTGGAATCGATATTTAAAAAGGTGAAACCGCTACAGGGAGCATCGGAGAATTGTATGCGGCATTTGAACTACATGATCTGTTGGGTCTGCGATCCAAGTAAGTCGGAGCCCTTCGTGCATTAATCATACAAAACCAATTAACTCAATCAAATTGAATTGTACTGGGTGACTTGCTCGGATGCCTTAACGATGGAAAATACATCGTCAGGCCTACTCATCCGTAAAATGTATACCCCCGGGCGGCATGACTCCCACTCTCCATGCTCGACTCTGTTGCTTGTTTATTAGCAGTGAGGACAGAGATAGTTGAAGACTTCAAGTGTTAAACTTAAACTAAATTGCCTTTGGAATAACGAGGCGCTTCTTGTGTGTCTGTAGTGCAGTATAATTTCTACCTGAACGGCTGGAGACGCCTCAAAATGTGCGAGTCCTTCTGCGACGAGGTCCTGGACGCGTGCCGTGATGCAAAGCTGAAGGGCGATCCCGTGGGACTGCTTTACAAGACCGGAAGTGAGTTCTGCCGGAGTCGGCGGTTTGACGTGAACCCCGACACAGACAAGAGCTGCTTCAGTTACAATGTCAAGAAGGGGCGTCCCGGGGATCCGTGGAGGAGTCTCCTGTCGAGTTCTTCCCGGAAACTGTTCCTCTGTCCAGTGGTGTTTCAAGCTATTTTTATGCTTAGTTCGTTTTTATGGATTTGATTTTGACCAAAATGACTGGAGATGTACTCTTCGTTCAACGGGAGAATCCATTCAGTATATACATAAACCTAAATCCAAACGATCTCTAAATTTCGCATACAAGAGGAGTTTCGTCCAGTTATCAGACCAAACGAAAACTTACTGTATTGCATTGTGGAAGTGGTGGGAGCGGCGTTCGCTTCATGCTAGGGAACATCATTCAAAACGAACGCCGCTCCTACCACTTCCACGATGCAATACAGTAACCTCCTACTTACCAAGGTTTGTCCAACTTAACTTTTGAGCAATCCGAGAGAGAGAAAAACAATTACACCGACGTCTTCTTAGACGACACCGGCGCAATCAATTAGAATAAAATCAGTCTATTTCGATACAATCGGTATCCTTGCCGGCACCCTTCGCCACTTTCGTGTAACCGCAATCACATTCATACCCGAAGGTCACTGCTTCCAGCTTCTCGCAAGCAACCTCCATAGTCTTCAGGAAATCCATCCCGGCCGTCACTTTAGCGAAGACCGTTCCTTTCAGCAAATCCTTCTTGGAATGGCCGATCTGCAGGGTGACACGCCCATCCAACACCACCAAAGACACCATACCGGGACCATCCGTCAGGAGCGGCTCCTCAACTGGACACCGACCCGGCACATCGTGGATGTTAGTGTAGCCTTCCATCCAATCTTCAACCGTGAAGTTACACAGAATGAGTAAATAGGAACTGTGAAAAGGTGTGGCAAGAGCAGTGATGATTACCGGCCTAATGGTGTTACTATTGATATAACGTACCTTCCGGTTCGTCGTCGTCTGCGCAAAACCGTTTAAACTCGACACTTCCATACATGAGATTCATTCGAGCCTTATTGCGGATCATGTCGGAGAAAAGCGCTGCGGTCAGCGGCGCAACATCGCCCCGCAAATCCAGCGCGATGGTGCCGTGGGTGGTGCTGTCCATGAACGTGCCCTGCTGGGCTGCGCCGCAAACGGCGAAGACGTCCAGCAGCACTGGGCGTCGCTCGGAGAATGCTCGCGGTTGACGACGCCTGTTGGAGAAACGGATGACTGGCTTCGGCGTCGGCGATTTGGCAAATTTAAACTCGTACACAAGCGCCATCTCAGCGTCCGTCAGTACGCCATCCTGCAAAAGACCGATGTATAAGGTATGAATGCCAACGCACTGAAACTCGGTATTTTAGTTATTAGCTACTGAAAATCCCAACATCATAATGTTCACGTGAGATTTTCTTTTGGACAAATCTTCACCGACAATGTTTTGGCATATGGATGAATTGTCTGTGTCTCCATCTCGGAAGCACAGAGTCTGTCAATCTGTCTGTCAATCTGTCTGTCTGCTTTCCGTCTGCATATCTGTCTGTCTGTCTGTTTGTCTGTCTGTCTGTCTGTCTGTCTGCATATCTGTCTGTCTGCCTGTCTGTCTGTC
>LRSR01009113.1:0-28554 GCA_001579985.1 Hypsibius dujardini | reverse complement strand
GATTATTGAGGCTTTCATTTTTGCAGACAATAGGCGCGTCTCAAAACTGTATCGAAAACTAACCAAACTGTAACGCTGTCTCAAATCATCTGTTTTGGCATGCCGTAACTGAAGGTGAAGGTATGGTTCTGCGAATCAAAAGGATTCGAGACACCGGAACGGTTCGAAAACTTTCTGTTTGAAATGCGTATTCGTATTCGTATTCCTGATTCTCCAACAGGACGAAGTTAATCAGCTCAGGAAAAAACCCTCGATTCTCTCACAGAAACACGCTATTATCAAAGAGATCTTGCCGGCCAATCCACAGACTCGAATAGACATAAATATAACTTTTTGGCTAAGTGCGCTACTGTTTTTCGTTTGTTATCTTAGTTTCCTGTGTACAACTTGCACAGATTTCCGATTTCTACGCAAGTTGTATAGGAGCTCGGTATAATGGAATCTTTCAATTCCTTTGAGCGGTGTTTTTATATTTTTGACTTCCACATGTAGCCAATTTCAATTTTAAAACACTTTGAATCTGATCATATCTTTATAATTAATCGGAAGGAGTTTAGGTAACTTAAAAATTGTCATAGCAATCTGTCGTGGAAGATCAGGACCCAGTTCCTTTATCCCTCGCTGCATTCCCCTGGAATGTTTAGATAAATAAAAGCTATTTCGCTGTGTTCCATGCAAGAAAAGTTCAGGTCAATAAAGGATTGTTTATATTTTATTCGTGGGGAACCAAAGAAAATGGGAACATGGAAGTGGCAGTTGCCCAAGTCCTTCTGGTCCAGAAAAATCAATCAATCAACTTTGAGCCCAATGCGTTATTTCTATCAGGTGTTTTGGCCCCTTCCCCCGCACATGCTGGACCGTAACCGTCATCGGAAATTTTCTCAGAAGAAACAAAATTATCAGAATAAGCTAAAAAAAAACTAGGAAGACGATGGGCAAAGTAGTTTTTATTGGTGCGGGAGGTGTGTGTTACGTTGTTTGGTTAAATCACTTTGCGAAAACAGAAAGTTTTTACACATAGGAAAATACACATAACGTATGTCTTATGTTATGTTAAATTGAGGTTAGTCGGTCGGCAAAACTTCTCTATTGTCCGATATTCCGTAAGTCTTTAGAGGCGAGCTTTCACCAAATTTACCGGGGTAACGCCGATTGGATGACAAACTTCTTGAGTAGCCCGCAGACAGCTCGCACCCTCACGTAAGGGTCACGAATTGTGCTGGCAACCGCGCGTGATTTCCACACGGGTCCCGACTTCATGAAACACTTATCACCATATCCATCATGAGCCAGGGTCCAGGTGAAATGGGTGCAGTTGGGGGTACTGGAACACTGGCTGTCGCATTGCTCGGCGCTAGATGACGGCACATTAAGAATGTCGTTACCGTGCCAGTCGCATCCCAATGCCATGTTGAAACTCCACTTTATCTCTATTTGCTCCGCAGTCGGAACTGTAAAAAAAAAAGGTTTAGTTTGTGTAGTTAGGTTTTAGCTTTAGTTTTAATTCTAGCCACTGAACACCTTTTAGTTTTGGTGTATCTAAAATTTGTTCCAATTTGAAACGCACAATAAACCTTTGAACTTTTTGAATTTTGAAACTTTTGAACTTTGGAAAAATTGGAACTTTTGTCTAATTTAGTTTTAATCTAATATTACAAGCCTTGACCATATTGAAAGTAATGTTAAGGTTATGTTGTCACAGCTCATAATCATAATAACAGATAAGTGTTACTAGAATTTCTGTTCACCTTTTGTTTAATTTTATTTTATAAGCCCAAATGGCTTTGAAATTAAGGGTAAGTTATGTGGCTAAAAATGAATAAGCAATTTGAATTAAAAATATTAAAGTTACTTCAGTTCAGTTGTTTCACTTTAATTTGTATAATTTTACCAGTTCGGATTAAACTGAAATTAAAAGTGAGTTGAACGTGATGTTATACGCTGTGGATCAGTGAACCGCTTACTGGTAAGTAATCCACAGACAGCTCGTGCCCGCACGTATGGATCGCGAATGGTGCTGGCCACCGCATCCAATTTGCCGACAGCTCCAGACATCATGAAGCACGTATCACCAGACCCATCGTGAGCCAGGGTCCATGTGAAATGGGTGCATTCGGGGGTACCGGCACACTGGATGTTGCAGAGATCAGCGCTAGATGACCGCACATTCATGAGGGCATTGTTAGGCCAGTCGCACCCCAGTCCCCTGTCGCCGGTCCAGATTATCGCTTTCTTTACCGTGGCAGGAACTGTAAAACGTATTAAATTATACTGCTATTCGCTGATTCTCCATTAATCGAAAGCTCCGCTAAACAATGACGGATTGAATTCCCGTTCAAAAGAGAGACTTACAAGGAGTCGGAACGGTAGCTGACACGCCAATCTACATGATTTTTTTTAAACATAGTGAACTAAATAGGCACATTTTAAAAATATATTTTGACTGCCCTCGAGTCCTGGTCTTGGCGAGAAAAACTCCATGGGCCCTTTTGCCCTAACCGCTTAATCATTGACTTTAGTGGTTGTTTGCTTGATCTCGTTTCACTTACAACTAGATTATATTTCCCATATACGATTTCAGAAATGGAATCCATAATGTCTCCGCTTTATGTTGCTTAATAGAGCTGCAGTTATGATGATTTTCTGAAATCTCACTCTGAACCTTCCGATCGGCTCGAGAATAACGCATAGCTCCGCCCCTTGACTTCCAAAAAAGATTCTCATAGTGCCAATCGATGCCTGGTTGAATCTTAAGAAGGAAAATGTCAAAATCTTTCACATTTAACGATTTCTCAAAAACAAAGTTTCTATAGTGGAAATGAAAACCTCCAGTGTTTCCCAATTTTAAAATTCTGAAAAAAACCAAATTTCAGAGCCACGCCGATGAAATAAACTTTAAAAATAAGGGTACCACTATTGTCCCACCCTTCTCCCACCCTTTCACTATAGTCCCACCCTTTTCGTTTTTTAATTTGAATAAAGTTGAATAATGGAACGGATGGCAGTTCCTGATTTATTACAGATAAAATCGAACACAACGAGACTAAATAAGGATTGTTTTATCGGTTACAAGATTAGCATATGAAGCACACCAGTTCAATACTTCAGTCAGATTACAAATAAACTATTGGAAATTGTTTGGCTCTTAGATTTTAATCATTCCATCAATCAATAATATATCATATGAATAACTAAGTATCCTGGTAACGTCTTGAAAGTCATGTTTTATTGTATTTCAATTAACAAAATTAGAAGGGTGGGACCATAGTGAAAAGGGTGGGAAAAGAGTGGGACTATAGTGAATGGGTGGGAAAGGGTGGGACTATAGTGATTTCCCAAAAATAATCATTAATATAGTTTTATTAAACAACATAAAGCGGAGACATTATGGATTCCCCGCTGAAAATTGTGTATGGAATAAAAATAATCTAGCTATAAATGAGACTAAATAAAGCAATCAATCACTGAAATCGATAGTGAAGCGGTTAAGCGGTTAATGCAATGAAGAAACTTTTGATTCCACCACTGCTGTTACTACCTGTACCTTGTACTGTATCAGGGATGCCGCATCTCACGTTGGGGTCGCCATAATTCCTGAAGGCATCTGCCTTAGAAACAGGCCCAGTCTTCATGAAACAATAACTGCCGCCGTATATTGCAGGGTTCCAGGTGAAATGAGTGCATCCGGGAGTACTGGCACATAATGTACTGCATTCCTCACCTCGGACCACAAAAGCCCGGCTGATATCGTTTACAGAGCTAAAATCACAGTCGAACGCCCAGTTTCCGTTCCATTTAATGCCGATATTTGACGTAGTCGTTGCGGGACTCGTTGTATTTGCTTCGACGGCAGTGAGCTTCGGGGTGGTTCCTAAAAACGCAACAGAGAAATTACTAAATTATTAACACAAGCGTGGCTGGGGCGGGAATTGATCCGTGAGCATAATATTTCAGATAACAAAATATCAATTGGCTCACCCTCGAGAGTTTCGTTTTTTTTTAACTTGAAAATGCTTAAAAAATTGGGGCTTTGATGTCATCATCACAATGTCCTTTGTCCCATTGTCTCAATGTCTTGATTGTTCTACATTTTGTATATTTTTAATAGTCCGATGACAGTTAGGGGTTTTCGGAAATCGTTTAACTTTTGTGGAAAATTTGATTTTGATAGAAAGTTGCCCTCCGCCCACCAGGCGGGGGGCGGGCAAGCTTGAACTTGTAAAAGGATAAACATTTTTGCATCTCCCAAAAGTCACTTTCGACGGCGAAGGAGAGGCAATGGGCCCATTTCCCCAAAGACTAATTCACCACTTTTGTCACTACCTGTACCTTGTGCTGCATCAGGAATGCCGCATCTCACGTTGGGGTCGCCATAATTCCTGAAGGCATCTGACTTGGAAACAGGCCCAGTTTTCATGAAACAATAACTGCCGCCGTATATTGCAGGGTTCCAGGTGAAGTGAGTGCATCCAGGAGTACTGGCACATAATGTACTGCATTCCTCACCCCGGACTACAATAGCGCGACTGATATCGTTTACTGAACTAAAATCGCAGTCGAACGCCCAGTTTCCGTTCCATTTAACGCCGATATTTGATGCTGTTGATGCGGTACTCGTTATGATTGTTTTGCCGTTATTTGGCTGCTGGGTGGTGCCTAAAACACAGCAGGAAAACTACTAAATCGTAACACAAATCTGGCTGGGACACGATTCGATTTGTGAGCATATGTCAGGAATGAGTTTTTGAAATTGGCTCACCCTCAAGAAGGTCGTTTACTTTTTATTCTGAAGTTTCTTAAAAAAAATTGTAAAATATTGATTCTTTGATTGATGCTTGGCGGGGGGGGGGGTTTACGCCCATCACTGACGTCCGGCCGAGGAATAACCGGGGGCAATTGATCACCTGACTCCACACAATGGATCCGAGGAGTTCCATGGGCGGCGATTTAAATTTTTATGAAATTTGTAATAATCTACTCTTACCCTGTGTTGTCGGGCCATTGGGAACTCCTCCGCGATGCTCAACCCTATCTCCACAGGTCATCTGCACGCTACACTGGCCGTGGTTGGTACAGGAAGCAAACTTGGCCTGCGGTTCGGCGACGCCCAGCAGCTGAGTCCAACACCAAGGCTCATATGCCACGCCTGGAATGGTCTTGAATTTGTAGCAGAATCCATGGTCACAACCGCAGCCTGATGTGTAATTTCCGTCGCACGACGGCTGATCAAGGGGCGGGGTTATGCTTGTTAGCAGTCCGCACACAGATTTTGCACGTGCAGCAAGATTGCGGATGGGATTGGCTATTGCGTCGGATTGGCTGACAACGCCTGACTTCATGAAGCACATTTCACCATCCCCGTGATCATCCTCATGAGCTGGGGT
Organism: Hypsibius dujardini; assembly: GCA_001579985.1. Classification (NCBI taxonomy): domain Eukaryota; kingdom Metazoa; phylum Tardigrada; class Eutardigrada; order Parachela; family Hypsibiidae; genus Hypsibius; species Hypsibius dujardini. The sequence goes on along the minus strand of LRSR01009113.1, from coordinate 23,170 downwards.
CCATACAAAATGGGTGCACCTTGGGGTAGCCGCACATTGGCGCTTGCAATTTTCAGCGTCAGGGGAGGACACTGAGCGGATGTCGCGGCCGGTCCAGTCGCATGCCGCTCCCATGTTTCCAATCCAACTTATCTCCGTCTTTACTCCAGGAGTAGCTGCAAACAAAGCTGCAATAAAACTTTGACTCTCTAAATCCCTTATGCTCAACAGTTTTGCGTATTTAACAGTGTGGGTTTAAACTCTCGTCTATAAGAGAGAATTGGACACCCCAAGCCAAAACACTAGTTACCCATACTGTAGGGGTGAGACGGGGGGAGGGGGGGTTGCTCACCCACTGACCCCAGAAAAATATTTCTCGAAGCTCTTTTTTCAGCTATTTTAGTCAGTCAGTGTAAACTTACGCGTTGTTGTCGGAATGTGAACAGCCCCTCCTCGGTATGTGATCCCGTCTCCACAGGTCATCTGCACGCTGCACTGGCTGTGGCTGGTACAGGATGCAAATTTGGCCTGCGGTTCGGCAACACCGAGCAGCTGAGTCCAACACCAAGGTTCATAAGCCACGCCTGGAATAGTCTTGAATTTGTAGCAGAATCCGTGGTCACAACCGCAGCCTGATGTGTAATTTCCGTCGCATGCTAGATCAAAAACGTTCATCATCAACGTTAAACTTGTAAATATTAATTTTCATGTCAGCCCAAATCGAAAAATGCGGTTAAGAGAAAAATTGAAATGGAATTGGTGAATTTTTGAACGCTTATTAAGAATGAGTGTCGATGTCCGTCAAGCAATAAAGGATGCTATTTTCCTTCGTTTTCACTGTAAAAATATCGAGTTGGAAACAATGCTTGAAATCAAAAATTTTGTCACTGCCCATATTCAAGTTTAACTTTTTAACGGATTTCAGTGGTCAGAAACTTTAACACATGTCAGGGACGGAAACGAGTCATTTCTAGAATGGCACTCGGAAGTTTCCGCCATGGATTAAAACGGGCAATCGTTATCAGAAAAATATTCTGCAGACGAGAATCGATTTCAAATTGAATATAAAGAATAACAACATCAAAACTCATGAAATCAAATTATTTTGCAAAATCGACGAATCAGAGAAAATAGGATCTTCCAGTCTTTTTCCAACTTGAAGGTTTACCGAAAGAAAATCTTTCCAGAACCTGACCGGCGAAATAAGTTTTATAAATCACCACTAGTGTTGGATTAATTTAGATAACTCAAGCGTACGAATCTTGCGTTCTGGCTCCAAATAAAGATCTATCATATTACCAGTGGTTGTGTCCAGCAATGGCTGCTTCGATGTTAGCATGGTTGCAATGTCGGTTGCAGCGACAGATGTTGCTAGTTCGCTGGCAGTATTCTCCGGTGTGGTACTCGGTTCCTGAACCTTTGTCGTAGACTCGACCATAGAAGCTATTGTGCTATCGAGCTCATTGGTATCATCCTCGGTCTTTTCGTCATAGTAGTCTAGGAGATAGGGTACCTGATGATCATCAGGATGCGAGACCTCGTATCCACGCCAATCTGAAGCATACACGGTAAATTATAACAGACATTTCCATATCAGAGAAATTAAAGCTACATACCATCAAGTATTGAGGCTGCGGAGACTGCCCTGGCCAAGGTGATCAACAAAGCAGCACACAACCACAGCATTGCCATCTCCTTCGCCATTGTTATTACAGTACAGCTTGAATGCTTTCCGTCTGGTAGAAATAACGACTGAACTTAAGAAAACGAATGTATCAGAACTTTGAGTGATGGGTGAATGAATATATTCTGTGTCTCGATGTGTAAGCTACGTGCATTTGTATGAGTACGCGGTAAAATCCGTGCAGTTAATTTAATCCGCCAAGGATCTGACGTCACTTGATTCTGTCCGACGACTTGTACCTTCCAAATCAGTCGGGGGAATCAGCGTTGGCTGCATTTGCTTGGAAACAGCAATCACACCCAGGACCGAGCCTACCAATTCTGTAAATGGCAATAGAATGTGCGTATCTCGAACGCATGAAACGACAGATGTCGGTGTTGTGATAAGCCGCCTTGTTCTATTAATAATAAAATACATTCACAGATAGTAACATAGGTATCAACATGGACATAAACAGTTATAGAGTTAAAAGGTTAAAAACCCGTTAGAATACGGCTCGTTATACATTAAGATATCTCAAGCAAGAAACTAATGCTCCAAATGCTTCGAAAGAAACATCAATTTTGCTGCTTTTGCGAGCGCGAAGCGCGAGCGATAGCTTGTAATATTCTGTTCTAGAATTAATCATCTGTTCTGGCGTCGGTTGCGCATTGTCTGTAGCTCCTCCACCCAGATGGAGTTTTCGCTTTGTCGTTCTGTGTGGAGCTGGCGCGAAGGCCGAGATCGCACACAGATTGAAAAGTCAGTGTCATCGTTCTCATCTTTAAAGTGGTACATTCATCTCTCTCTCTCGTTTCACGATTCAATCAAATTAATTGAGTCTTATCGTGCGTGTTTAGCGTGAATCTAGCCTGGTCGCCATATCAGTCTTCCCAGGATCTCCTGATATAGTCGAGAACTGTTTGTGGATCATTATCCATGCCGACAACTTTGCCCGGCGGGCTCGAGGCTGACACCGTCATTTACCCTGTGAATTCCCCTGTGATCCTTCTACCTATCACAGTGTCGGACCTATAACCATTAATTCGTCATGTAATTCCGACACCTGATGAGAAGTTGTCATTGTAGTTGTGCGGAATACTAATCGCAAAGCCAGAATAATGACCATATGCTTGACTCCTCGTCGCTTAAGAGTATTGTTGCTGTCTGCTGCTCTACCAAAAACTTTTTATCATGATTAATATTTCTAGTCTGCATGGACAAAGATTTCAGATGTACAGATGGATGTACATTCGCGAAAAGGTTGTGCAAATAAATCAAAAATTCACTGTAGCATTTGAGCGAGGCCAGTTAGGTGACGTAATAATATAATGAGTAGAAACAGATGAAGCGCGACAACTACATCCAAGGCAATTACGACTTCCTAATTTACCAAAGATTTGCCTTCTCTCTACAACAATTCCATACGGCCTCATCGTTAGAAAAAAGCTAACGTTTTCCGGCGCCAAAACGAACTGACCAACAACAAAATAACAGTGAAATATTATTTCCGCATGTCCTATATGGAAGTATATATTGCCTCTGCGCTCGGAATCTGCAAGCAGCTTAACATCTCCTCATCCAACTTCTCAAATGCAACGTACGAGTCGCTGTCGTTTCCAGTGAGGATCAAATACGGGCTGCTATCGTTCCCCTTCTTGCAGACGAAGCCGTCCAATTTAGCACGGATTTCAGTGAAGGTCGGCCGATCATCTGTTTCTAATCTCCAGCAGCTCTGCATCGTCTCATACCAACTCCAAAAAAATGGTAAAATCCATCGAGGGTAAAGAGAATATATGGGTGAAACTTGCATGGGAATGGGGGAATATTTAGGAGGAGCCATCTGATTGCCGAGTAAGAGCCAGTCGGCGAAGGCGGACACCGAAAACTTCTCGACCTCCGGCCGGTCGAACGGCACTTGCCCCAAACTGAATAATTCCCACATGAGCACACCGAAAGACCAGACGTCCGATTTTTGGGAGAAATGCCTGCTGACGATAGCTTCCGGAGACATCCACAAGACCGGTAGAGCCACCTGAAACAATAATAGGAAATTGGGCACATTTTATGTGCATGAAAGATTCGGTTTTTCAACTAATGCGAAAGATTAGTTCGGTATGCAGACTGCGTGGCTTACTTTCAGACTTGGAATTCAATTCAAACTTGTCTTGCTTCGCCTGGCGTTGAAAAAGTTAACCTGCTGTTTTTGTTCTCTCGAAAATGTATGAATATCATTTTATTTTGCGTAAATTAGTTTCTTATTGAATCATGTCAGTACTAGTGTTATGAGTCATCAAAGGATTTAAGTTCCTGTTCTGCTGTTGTTGCTGTGTGAAAGCTGGCTGGATCCAACAACTTACAACGAGTCACCTTCGAATCCTCTCTTCGTGAAGTTCCCATTTCATGTTTTAATCTTTAGATTGCTAATAAGTTATTTTCAGCAGAGGTTTCGGATTTAGTGCTTGTAAAGAAACTTGCTTTCTGTTCTTTTTGCAGATCGTTCAGTAAGCCTATAACGGAATTGGGATCACATATCTCTTCCGTTTAACTTTTCCTAACATCGCCACCTTAAACCTCTGGTTGCCGGGTGTTTTAGGTATACGGGTAGTGCTGGGTCAGCCAAAGTTGGCTTAAAAAAGAAAATACCTAACTTGAATGGTTGGCATAAGAAGAGTTTATTTGGCACTTTCCCTGCTCGGTTAGTGCCGTACTGCCAGACGGCGCTGTTGCGCCTCCACACAACAAACTGACAACAGCTGACATTTTACCAATAGGGAATCAAAACAACTTCCTATGAGTTCAATTTTTTCATTCCGCTCGCGATTGTTTGTTTACTTCAATTTCAGCTGAGTTATATTGGTATGGTCGTTGGCTAGATCCGTTTTTAATTTCGAAGCCCGGAATTTTTTTTCAGCACGCACCGCAAGTCATTATACATGCCACTTAAGTTTAAGTCAAGTTTGGCTTAATGAGTTCTTACCACTTTCGAAAGTTGTCTTTACTTTATATTTTACGATTCTGTTAGCGGATCAAAGCAAAAAACCGTATCTAAAAAGTCCAAATGCTCGATGAGCAAATCGAGTTTGAAGAAAGAATTAAGCCAGTATAAGCTGACCCGAAACTCAGAGGGTTAACCCTATAGCTCGAATCTCGGTATTATTTTCTTGCACTGTTAATTCAGTTTAATTTTATATACATGACAGATTCGGCGACAAGGTTCTTTTCGACGGTAGGGGGCGGGGTGACGCCGAAAAAAAGCCAACAGAGCGGGGATTAGGAAAATAACTACTGTTTCAAGGGCATCTACCATCCGTTAGAGCCCTGAAGTCAGTAGGGAATTAAGGGAGGATTTGAATGCATCGCGATTAGCTCGAAGGAATGAGAATTAATGGTTGCTGGTAAGGAGTACGACTTTATCATGCGAAAATTATGAATTATGAAATTTATGGATCTCATATCTCTTCCGTTTAACTTTCCCAAACTTCGCCACCTTAACGCTTTGGCTGGAATCTCAATTCTAAACCTTGTGTTGGCAGATCGTTTACATTAAACGCTTCACGACGTGAGATAAACATTGTACCAGACCGTATCTTAATATTAACAGCTGAGAGTTGAGACTACAGGGCATATGCTTCAAATCACACTTTCCTGCGCAAATCTTATCTTCCCACTATCTTCACACTTAGTATAGACCCCTTGTTATCTCACCAAAATGAATCCCTCGAAACCGTTTCTCAAGCATTTTATTTTACCCTGACCGAGCACACGCTGACACGACTTCTACCTTATTTAATGTCCGGAAAAAATTATACGCTTTACACTACCGCAATCATACATCATGCAAAGGAAGCGAGTAGCCGTCATTGGAGCCGGACCGTCCGGTTTGGCGCAGCTCCGTGCGTTCGAGGCAGCTGCAGAGAAAGGTACCGAAATTCCAGAAATTGTCTGCTTCGAGAAACAAGCCGATTGGGGCGGCTTGTGGAACTACACGTGGCGGACTGGGTTGGATGAGCACGGGGAACCATGTCACGGTAGTATGTACCGCTATCTTTGGTCGAACGCTCCGAAAGAATGTCTGGAATTTGCCGATTACACGTTCGATGAACATTTCGGAAGATCGATCGGATCCTATCCTCCACAAGCAGTGTTGTGGGATTACATCAAAGGCAGGGTGGAAAAGGCGGATGTAAGGAAATGGGTTCGATTCAACAGCCCAGTGCGAATGGTTACCTATGCGGACTCAACGGAGAAATTTACGGTTACTGTCCACAAACACGCTGCCGGCAAAACGTACTCGGAAGAGTTTGATTTTGTTGTGGTCGCGACCGGTCATTTTTCCGTTCCAAATGTGCCTTATTTTGATGGCGTGGAGCAGTTTACTGGCCGAGTACTTCACTCGCATGATTTCCGAGACGCTGTGGAGTTTTCGGTGCGTGGACAAAATTCAGTCCCATTACAATACTTTTCTCTGCGTTAGACGCTCCGTACTTCGGATATGACTAGGATTTCTTTGAGTATTATACTAAGTTAGACAAGATATTTACCTTATAGATTTCTCGGACCAGACAAGCTGTGTTGTTTCAAAAACTGATGGAAATTTCATGTTTCGATTGGTCTGTTATGATATCGCTAATTTGACAAAAAGAAGTGCCAAAGATATTTACAATTCAGGGCTAAGAGATTTTCCAACATGAGCATTTGTTGAACCCCTTGAGAGTCCCACAATCTTTTTCGACACCACTTAAAACTTGTCTCCGCAAAAAATTATGGTTCACCTTTGAAATTTTTCTGTTCCAGGGTAAAGATGTCCTGATCATCGGGCGCAGTTACTCCGCTGAAGACATTGCCTCGCAGTGCTTTAAGTACGGTGCGAAGTCCGTCACAATCAGCTACCGGAGCCAGCCTATCGGATACGAGTGGCCTGATAACATTCAAGAAGTTCCCTTGCTGCAAACCATCAGGAACAAAACGTGTTCCTTCAAGGACGGAACCAGCAAAGAAGTGGACGCCATTATCCTGTGCACGGGATATATCCATCACTATCCCTTCCTTCCGGATGAGCTTCGTCTGACCACAGCTAACGTCTTCTACCCGCCTGGACTGTACAAGGGCGTGGTTTGGCAAAACAACCCAAAGATGTTCTATCTGGGAATGCAGAATCAGTTCTTCTCGTTTAGCATGTTCGATGTCCAAGCGTGGTTTGCTCGTGACGTCATTTTGGGCAGAAAAGCAATACCGTCCTCAGCTGCGGAAATGGATGTGGACGGAGAGTGCTGGCGAGAGGCGGAGAGACGTTTGACATCGGAGACTGAGACCATTAGGTTCCAGGGGGATTATGTCAAAGCGTTGATGACTGAAACGGATTACCCGGCCTTCGATATCGAAGCGGTGGGTAAGGTGTGGTCCCAATGGCTGCGGCATAAACGTGAAAACATCATGACTTTTCGGGATAACGTTTATGAATCGACTATGACGGGGAAGATGTCCACACATCATCATACTCGTTGGCTGGAGGCTTTGGATGATTCTTTAAAGAGTTATCTCCGCAAAACAGAGCAAGGGTTTTAGTTCATGTTCCGCATGACGGAGCACGTTTTTTTGGTTTCCACAAAACAAATTCCGCGTCCCAATGAATTTTTAAGACGTTCAGCACAGCCTCATTCACTGTATGTGCACTATACAGCCGTGTATCCCTGTCTACAGTATTGTCACGGCAAACAAATAGTCTCTGCCTGGCTGTTCGTTTATCTGTCTGTTAGTTAGCCTGCATGAGTCCCTGTTTGTCTGTCGGTCTGTCTGTTTCTCTGTCTGTCTGTTTGTCTGCCTGCCTTTCCCCTTGCTGCAAGCTATTCAGAACACAGCATGTTTCTTCAAGTGTCGCACCGTCATCAAGGAAGTAGACACCACCACCAAATATCTGAGTATATGTCTAGATACTCGTCTTACCGAGCGCGCAGCTCAACTCCTTAACCGCGATCGTCCTGTCCGCTGGGGACGTTCAAGGCGTGGTTTTTGGCGGAGCATTTTACTCTAACGTCTTCCCTCTGGAAGTGCTAAGTCAACGCATTAGACCTCAAGGTAGACAAAAATTTCTAATCTAAACTGTACGCATGATGACCATCTTAATGTCTTTGAAAAAATGTGTTTTTATTTTTATCCTCCTCTGTTGGGGGGGGGGGGTACTGGCATGGTAGTTAAAATGCCTGGTAATTGCCAAAACCCAAGCAAGTTATGAGCAAATATTTTGCCTGGGAAAACTAGTAATAGCTATTTGGAATAACAAATTGTACGAGCTGACCTTAACAAAACCCGGACATGGCGAAAAAAAATCTTGGATGAATCTTGCACTACAAACATCAAACACTCTCCAACTTTTTAGCACGGAACAATACGCCAGGACACTGGAATTCGGCCTAGAGCGTGATCAGCCAGCTGAGCGAAGGCTGTAGGGGACAAATCAATGTCATCCGACTTACAGCCCATACACTTGTCCACAATGGTCACTTTCACTCTCTTCCTGTGCCCGTGCTGTACCAGAGCGCATTGTCCGCAGATTGCGGCGTTGTTAGGGTTGGCATAACGTCCATAAACTGTGGTACTGACGGCAGCCACCAGTTCGCTATCGGAGTTGACCCTCCCGCAGGCTCCCATCCCGACGTTGTAGTATGTACCGTCTCCGGTATAGGCCGAACTATTCACCTGTCACGATAGAACAAATTGAAATCACTAATCTAGCCTCCCAGGGCTCTTGCTAAATATACTTTAAGTGACAGATTTTAAACAGAAGACATGTTTTATAATCTAGAACATTTAATTCTTGACATTCGTATTTTAAGTTAAACAATATTATATTTAATTGAAACTCTGATCCTAAAAGATAATGAGTTTTTTGTATAATTTAAATAATCAGCTCTATATATAATTAGTTGCATAATCAGTTCTTGTCTAGCAAATCCTTGCCGTTCACTTTATATGGCTTTACATTGTATTTAACGGTTAAAATAAAAAAATTTATTTATAATACTGACCGCTTGGGAAACGATGGCCACAACAATTAGCAGGAAAACACTCCTCCAAGCCATGTTCCTAAAGTGTCGAGTGAGGAAAACAGATGTAAAAAAGTGTCAATTCAAACAAGAGAAAAACAATTTGGATTGTTAATGTCTGAATAGTTTGTAGTGAACTTTTGGTCGAATGTGCTGCTTGTCGGTGATTTTAATTGTCCGGGTATCGACTGGGACGCGATGTCCGCCCTTACCCCGCGAGAAGGAGATCTCCTTGACGTCGCCAAGGAGTTTACGCTATTTCAAATTTTTCGCGGAAAAACGCGCTGTCGCGGCGGCCGCACGTCGTGTCTGGATCTAATTTTCACTTCCCAGAAAAGTCTCATTGAGAAGGCAGTCGCAATTTTGCCTCCATCAGCCACGAATGATCACTTCGGCCTCCAGTTCCATACCACACTCTGGACCCAACTATTTCCCAGTCTGCCGAAGTCAGTCTGGATTTGTCCACGGAGCAAGCGCCACTATTCCGGGATGAACTGAAGCAGACAAACTGGGCAGAGTTTTTCAACGAACAATATATGCCGGACGTCGCTGCCAAACTTTTCGAGGAGAAAGTATTGGGCGTGGCCACCAAGAATTTTACACTGAAGGTAATCCGCTCCAGAAACCTCAGCAGACCGTCGCTTTCCAAACAGACTGTTGGATGTCTGAGGGAACGCGATCGTGCCTTTCGCAAATGGAAGAGGTCACAGGATCCGGTTGACCAGACTGCGTACAAACAACTAGCTGGCCGCGCTAAGAAAGTGATCGCCCAAGAGAAGACACTGAGACTGAAGAATATCGCAACATCATCTCGGAACAACCCAAACACCCTCTGGAAATTCGTTAAGAAACACACCGCCCGAGAGACAATCCCCCCGATCTTGATTGCGGGGCAGACAGAAAAATACATCGTGCATCCCCAAGCCAAAGCCGAACACATCAACTCGCTTTTCAAGGCAGAGCTGGGCACCTGCAGTGGACACTGTTCGCAGACAACGGACGTTCCGCTGGCATCCAGTGGTCCCGGCTGTCCCGACCTCCGCCTTACTACGAAGGACATACGCGAAGGCCTTCGCAAATTAAGGGATGGAAAGGCCCCCGGATCGTCTCTGCTGACCAATCGCATACTGAAATTGGGCGGCAATGCTCTTGCCTATCCAATCTTACGCCTGTTCAATCTGATTTTAGAGAAGAAACAGTTTCTTACGCCCTGGAAACTCGCCGATGTGACTCCGATTCCTAAGAAAGGTGGGAACGCTTTCCGGCCAATCTCCCTGCTTTCACCCCTATCGAAACTGTTCGAACGCCTGCTCGTCAACCACATTATGGACTTTCTGGAATCGTACCAGCTTCTCTCTTCCACACAGTTTGGATGTCGCGCTGAGCGCTCGACAGAAGACCAACTACTACAAAGGACTCACGACTGGTCGCAATCGCTTGGACGAAAGAAGGAGGTAGACGTCATTTTTCTGGACTTCACCAAGGCCTTCGATCGAGTCCCTCATGAAGTCATCCTTCGCAGTTTAGCGAGCCACGGGATTATCGGCGAAATCTTTCATCTCCTCGCAGACTATCTCCGCAATCGTCGTCAGCGAGTGTCCGTCAATGGCCACTTTTCACAAGAGACAGCCGTGTCTTATGGTGTTCCGCAAGGTTCGTGTCTGGGCCCGGTCTTGTTTAATTTAGCAGTGGACAACCTTGCCAAAGATGTTAGAGGATCAACCCGTCAGTACGCGGATGACATTGTCCTATCCAAGGAGATCGACATCCCGGACGATTGCGCTGCCCTCCAACAGACACTGGACCAACTTCGCCGCTGGACAAGTAACACCGGAGTAGAGGTCAACCCGGGCAAGTCGCAACACCTCCGCATCTCGCTGAAGACCAACCAAGCATCCGTACCTGGTGGTCACTACACGTTCGACGGAAATCCTATTCCCATCGTCACTGAAGCGAAGTGCCTTGGCGTAACGTTCTCAAGCAAACTCAACTGGACCGTCCACGTCGAGAACGTCTGCGCTAAGGCAAGAAAACGCATTTTCTGCATAAATTCCTATTTTTCACAGAGATTTGGTGCAGCGAAACAACTGCTGTACAAGAGTCTAATTCTGCCCGTGCTGGAGTACGGAAGCAGTGTCTGGAACCCAACAACAAAATCTCTCCAGAAGAAGCTGGAGAACGTGCAGAGGCTATTTCTCAAAACCATTCGGCTGAGTCCAGACAACCAGACACCGCACGACGAAAACTTCTCACAGTACCATCAACACCTACGGGAAATCCAGTGGAAGCCTCTATGGCACAGAAGATACGAGCACACAATGAAAGCGGCTCGTAGGGTTTTGACGGGGGAGATGCTGGGCGGAACCAACATTCTGACATGTCAAGAAACCGTGGCTTCCGGACGCGCCAATACCAGGAGTCAAACTGCAGTCGGAAAGAAGCAGTTCACCGTCTATCCAGTGGGACGACCCGCGAGCTCTGCCTGTTTGGGAGTGGTCAAGTCGTCTTTTGCCTACATATCTTCATCTCTTTTGAACGACCGGAAATGTAATTTCGATGAGAGGACGGTGTTAACTCGAAACAGGTTTTTTCGTTTTATTGAATTGCTAGACGTCCGATCCTTCGACTGGGTTCAGAAAAACGTGGATCCGCTGCTTGTTTCGAAATTTGTCTAAGTTCCTTATATCTTCCTCCTTTCTCTTTTTCTGGCTCTCTTGCCACCCAATTTTCAACACTTCCTGTAAGGGCTGGCTCTGCCAAGCTATTGGAATGTGATTAAAGCCAAACCAATATGGTTTTTTTCAAGATTGAATCTACAGTTCGGCCTCTTGGCCCTGATAGTTTTGAAACTTGTGCGGCTGTGGGGGTCTGATTTCTATGGCCCCATGAATTTAAAAAGTCGTTGAATAACTTCAGTTTTCATTAAATTTGGACCGTGCTTGAATTCTTTGAACCTCAGTAAACCTGAAATTTGAACGAAAAACTGATGTTTTTGATAATCCTAATTTTGCTGACTTTGATGTTTTTAAATCCCAAAGGACCCCCACTGAAAATCAGACCTCACATCCCCTCAAGTTTCAAAATGATCAGGGACATGACGCCGAATTTTGGGTTCAATCTTGAAAAATTGAATTTTTGCCCTTTGCCCACTCCCTCCCTACGGATAACTCTCAGACTAGATTCCAGGCTGAACACTGTAATAAGCCTGTCAAAGAGCTGGAATCAGCTTGTTTTTAAGCTGGATGCGCCCAGTTTGTATTTTCGTGGCAATGTAGCCTAGAATACAGGCTATACTTTTAAAATTTTCCGCCCCGTGCAAGACATCTCTCTTGAAAGTTTGCAAATGACGCGGGAAATTAGTTCCGTGTGCAGACCGCGTGGCTTGGTTTGGGTCTTGGAATTCAGTTCAGAATTGTCTTGCTTCGCCTGGCGTTGAAAATACTAATCTACTGCTTTTGTTCTCTTAAAAATTCATGAATATCACTTCATTTTGCGTGTATTGCAATCAATTAATCTGTTATTGAATCATGTGCGCACTAGTATTATGAGACATCAGAGGATTCGTGTTCCTGTTTTGTTGTTGTTGCTGTGTGGAAGATGGCTGGATCCAACGGTTTACAACGTCTCGCCTTCGCCTGCTCGGTGCGTGAAGTTCCCACTTCAAATTTTGATCTTTAGATTGCTAATAAGTTATTTTCAGCAGAGGTTTCGGATTCAGTTCTTGTAAAGAAACGTGCTTTTTTTGGCAAATCGCTCTGCAAGCCTGCAACAGAAATGGGATCTCATATTTCTACGGTTTAACTTCCCAAACTTCGTTACTCTACCGCTTTAGCTCGAATCTCAATCTAATATTTTGGCAATGTTAGTTTAGTTCTTTTGCTTTGAATGTGAATTTGAATTTGAATGTGGCCTGGGCAAATTCCCGTTAAATAATCGAGCATTTCCATTGGTCTATAAAAGACACGCCCATAGGGCAATGCAATTTTTAATTGACCGAATCGCTGACAACAACAGGGTGGAAACCAGCTTAGTATAGGGCCGACCCATGTTAAATTCGCATAGGGACCCAGGCTGCATTCAGCCTGTCTTCTAGCTAGATCAGTCAGTGTCGTATATAGGCTGGAAGTCATGCAACATTCCAGTCTCTTCATTCAGCTATTTTGACTGGATTCCAGCCTGTTTTAACATGGTCAAAACAGGTTGTATCCAAACCGGAACCAGTCAAAAGTTATCCGTAGGGCTGGTCCTACCGTGAGGGGTTCTGGTTCCGCCCTGTATGCACCCTTAACGAGGCTCTGGTGTGACCACCGAACATCTCACGCTCATTTACACAAATAACCAATCTGCCCTCAGTGTTTTCATTCGATGTAGTGTTGCTTGGATTTTGGACTTCAATCCCGATCCCGAGCTTGCTAACGATAGAACCGGTCCGATTGGCTGCAGTAGCAGCGTGCCACAATTGTTGTTGCAGTAAGAATGTTGTACGATCACGATCTATGATATGATATCCGTTTCATCACACACAAACACACATTAGACCTCAAATTTGGGGAAACGCTAATATGGACAGCATGTAATATAAAAGCGGTTGTCTAACAACCAAAATTTTACTACAAACTATTGGGACATTAGCAATCCAAATTGTTTTTCTCTTGTTTGAATTGACACTTTTTACATCTGTTTTTCTCACTCGACACTTTAGGAACATGACTTGGAAGAGTGTTTTCCTGATGATTGTCGTGGCCATCGTTTCCCAACTGGTCAGTATTATATATGTAATCTTGCGTTAGAGTTTCCTTTTATCTGTGATTACTATAATAGAACACCTTCAAGTGTACTGGTTATACTCATGAAATAAACACATTAATTTACTTACTAGAAAAAACCGAATCTTCAACATTTGAAATTAGATTCTAAACAAAATATCATCCGTTTTGACTTTTAATATAAACACTATGCTTGTGTTGGGATTATAAAACATACGTTTCATTAAAGTCTAAACGCAACCATTTAAAAGGAAAATCAGTTTGTTTGCCTATGTAAAATGTATATTTGACACTAACTTGTAATGATTTCTAGAGAGAAAACCAAGAATGTCTCCGTTTTAAATTTTGTTAATAAAACTGTAATTATGGCGATATTCAAAACTAGTTTTATTGATAAGGTGTGGAAAAGGTTGCAAAGCGATGAAACAATTTATTTTCCCTGATTTTGACCGTAGTAACTTCGTTTCTGCAGAATAATTTAATTTAACAAACTTTGATTCTAAATCTCTCTCAAAAATCACTTTAAAATCCTATGGCACTAGCAAAATCTTTTTTTGGGTGTCAGGGAGCTGAGCTATGAGTCATTTTTAGAGCATCAATCCGATCGGGCTCGACAGTGATCTGTAGTTCCGCCCCCTGACGTAAAGAAAAATTCTGCTAATGCCAAATCAATATCAAATTGAACTTTGCGAAGGACATTGTCAAAAGTTTTTAAATTTCCCCATTTCTCAAACTTGAAGTTTTTATAATCAAATTCATGGAAAATAAAATCTTGCAGTGCTGTCCCAACTTTGAAATTCTGGCAAAAAACGGCTGTTATATTCTGACCAAAGAAATTAATTTTAAAACTAATCATAAGTTCTATTAAAAAAATATAAAGCGGAGACATTTAGACATTTAGAGTTCCTCCTCGAAAATCTTCCTAAGTAAGTAAGTGGGGGGGGGAGGGATTATTTATTCGATGAAAGTTTCTAAATTTTCTTTTTAAAGGTGAGAGGATGTCGATTGAGAGAGGAAGGTTGCTCCACAACCATCACTTGCTGTGGTGATCTGGCCTGCGATAAGGGTCCCGGTGCAGCCTGGGGATTCTGCCGGCCATCAGGCAGCAGCGCCATTGCAGCCCCGTCCAAGTCGGATTCATCATCAGGATCTCAGTCATCTTCAATCCCAATTTTCGTTTCCTCGTCCCTTCCGGATGCGTTGTGTTCGAAGGAGGAATTCATTACTGCCGTCACGTCGGCCGGGGGCTTTGGTGTTACCCCTTCAGACGAGCAATATCGAAATTTTGTCGCCCGTGCGGTGAACGGGCAGATTACAACAAAGCGAGAGCTGGCCATGTTTCTGGCTAATGTCATTCATGAGTCAGCCGGTTTAAAGACCAAGGAGGAATGGGGACCACCAGCTCCGGGCACTTATCCTAACACAGTCGGTGTGCCAGGAAAGAATTATCACGGACGAGGCTACATCCAGCTGACTTGGTGAGTGGACCTACAATCAACGACAAGATTGAGTACACAGAAGGGTCCGAGGTATGGGCAAAAGAGGCGGAGCAGGGGGTGGTCAGGTGGTTGTGTAAGTGTAGTGTGTGTATGTATGATGTAACTTTGAAAATCAGTGAATTCAGCGAAATCGTTCAAACCATCTTTGTGTAAAACTTCGGAGGTCGCCATGTCATTTGACGACACTGGGCGTGAACCGGTTAATGGAGGACAATAACTGGTTCCCACAAATTGCGTGTTTTATTTCAATTTCTTGTCAGTCTGCATCAGTTCGTAAACTTCACGCCCAATTTAATGCACACTTGCGCGATAAGAAAGGAGCTTAAGTTTCCGTATACGAATATTTAATTTATAACCACTGAACTGAATGATTAGGAAATTCACTGACGATTTTTCTAGACTCGTAATTGCAAGATAATTTTTCAGACAATAATTATTCAGAGCTTATATTTTTAAATGAAATTTTCCCTAATGGAAGAAACGTTGACTTTTCATACTTTTTACGTCTAGGGATTACAACTATAAAAATGCATCGATGGCCCTGTATGGAGACCTCCGGCTTTCAAATGATCCTGATCAGGTGAAAAGCAACGACATGATCTCCTGGGACACCGCCTTCTGGTACTGGTCCGCCCACGTGCACGGCGCTCCCGGCGTGCAGGAGGGGAATTTCGGCACGACAATTATGAAGATCAACGGCGGGATCGAATGCGGAAGTTCCGCGTCCAACCCGACGGGAGCTCGGAAACGCCTTCAGATGTATCAAGACGTGCTCAAAGCGTTCGGGTTGTTTGTGGGTGAAGCGCAGTGTTCGAATGCATGTGATTGTGTCATTCCGACATTTGCTGCTGGCAGCCAAAGTGGAGGCAAGGCCAATGGCGACGCTGTTTTGAAGCCCGCGCCAATAAGAAACGGTTGCTCCCAGACCTACACGATCAAGTGGGGAGAATCGCTCTGGCTGATTGGGAAGAACAACGGGATGACGGTAGATCAACTTCTGACCCTCAACCCCAGCGTCGGTGATGCGAACAAGATTCAGTCAGGCCAATCTATCTGTATCCGTGCCTGAACATCCATGAGAGAACACCGTGAGGGTTCTGCTCAAACTGTTTCAATCATTTTCATAGAACGCCGCTGCAATAATTCTTTTTGGAGCATAAGCTTAAGATTTCGTTTTGTTTTGTTTTGCAGTTATGTAAATCTGGCATACTCGAAGTGCGTTTTGTGACTCCTGTTCAGTTATGGCATATATTGCTAATCACGTAAATGGCTGTGTGTCTGTGGATGAGTAAACACAGAAAGGCTGTTGGCATCAGTTTGAGAATTCGGAAATGTAACAACATTATATGCCTGATCAAGGGATCGCTTGACTCAACAGGGCAGTTAGCACACAATACCAGGTGGAAGTAGTGAACTTGATCACGCCAGTTTCTCAGGCTTGAAGTGATTGGGAAAACGGTGTGAAATTCAACTTCACACAGTCGTATCTTACCTGATTCGTGATTTATTTCAAACAGCCTGACTGAAATATTTGTCTAGAATTAAGTTAAGAATTTTATGAAGTAAAGGAAGATCTAGTTGCCTGAGTAACAACTAAGTTTGCGGGTAAAAAGGAAAGCGCTTTTCTTAATGGAATTTGTCGCGTGACTGGAGTCTCCAATTGGAATGCTATCGTTACGTCGTCTGGAATCCACACTGGAAACTATAGATCTCCACGTGTATTCGACATTCAATTCCACCGTATATTTGTGTAATTTGGGTAATGATAGTGGTGTTTGCGCAATTGAGTCCTTCACCAGGTTGTACCATTACAGAAAAGTTCATCCTTCGGTTCGAGAGATTCGGCGCCAGGATTCGCTGGGAAGGGGCAAGGGCCACCATCTATGATTCCGAAGTGCTGGAGCATGTCATCGTGAGGTGAGATTGATCGAATTAATTACACAGTTTGCCAGAGTGCCACTTTAAATGAGATTTCGCTTCGCAGTGATCTAAAGATGGAGTCGACCTTGTAAGAAACTGATCAGGGACTCGGAATGAAGTTAAAATCTATTTAGCATGTCAATCAGGGACTCGCTTAGGGTCCTTACAAGTTGGAACAATGGGCGCTCATTTTAGGGCAAGGGGTGGGCAGATGGGCAAAATTGAGTCCTAAATTCGGTTTTTTTGTTCCTGAACATGTTGAGGGTGTGATCATGTCGGGACGTGTGACATCTGAACTCCAAGAGCAACCTGGAATTCCAAAACATTTTCAAACACTTCGGAGCGAACGTTTTTTACTTGACATTTGTTGCTATTACTTGGATGCCTTTAATAAATTACAAATTTAAGGGAAGAGCCAAAGTTTCTGAAAATGTTTTGAAATACCGGGAATTTTGAAATCAGTCCCCCAGACTCTTACAGGTTTCAAGTCATCAAGAACAATCAGCATATTTTTATTTCCCATTTTGAAGTAAAATTCATTTCACCCCTTTGCACGCCCCTAGCCCTTTCATAAAAGGTCCTGGTTCCAAATTGTAAGGACCCTTGACGAACCCTTGACGAACCCTTGACGAACCCTTGACTCCCAGAACGTTGCTTTATATCCTCTTTGCCGTTACAGCGCGCGACCGTGTGATCGTATGCCACAACGCCTACAAAGCGGCGGCCAGATCTCATGTCATCGTCATCTGCATAGAGTGGGACCTTTTCAAGTTTAGTTTAGGGTGAAAAAGTGTTGCATGTGTTCGTAACTAGAGCATTGTCACCCATGCAGGCCTTGAACTATGAAGAGATCTACATGTAAATGCAAAAGCCAGGATTTATATTCGAATGGAAGATGCTGCTGAATCAAGCGGCACTGAAAGACATCGTTTTTGAGTTTCCCTGCGTCGGAAAAAAGATCCAAAATTGATTGTCCGATTCTCGCAAGTCTGGTCAGGTCTTCGATTGTTAGTTTCTGCATCATCGGGTTACATATTGTCCATTTTACAGTGTCGAGTCTGGGTAGTTAAACCCACGTACCGAAATCTTGTGTGCTGCCAGAAGTTTGTCTTCGAGCTGAGCGAAGAATGAGTCTTTTTCGCACCCCGGAGCTTAGATTGTGTAGCTTCATTCATCAGGCTCGTGACTGTAAAGAAAGACTTGCTGTTGAAGCACAGTTCTTGGCATAAACAACTGTTACAATTTCGCTGCAGGCGTCGGCGTCAGCGCACCCAACCTTGACTGCGATCTAGACGACGCGAAAGTGCCTTTTAAAAAATGGCGAATAAAGGTATTACAAAAGATATCGCACAAGATGTTTCAAGGAAAGCACTTCAGAAGATTATAATTCCACGCTGTTTCGAGAAAATATCGAGAGCTGAGACAATGCCACTTCGAACACATGCGACTTTGCCTTTAAGGAACGACCAAATACCAGTTGCGGCGAGCGTGATCAAAGTTCCCGCTCAAACTCTTTCAATGTTAAATCCATCATTGTTGGGAAACTTTTCACTATTACTTGAAAACTACTAACTGGAAAATGGTAATTTTCCTTTTGAAACAAATACTGCGACAGGTTAGGTCTCAGTCAAAATTTAGTTTTTTTTTTACTAAGAATGCAGTGCAATATAGGAAAGATCATTTGGGTAATTTGAGCGATGAAAATTAATACGCAAGAAATCGAAACTTCAAGTTTTCAAGAGTTGGTGTAATCACCAAACCATGTTTCTCTTCTCGTGTGGTTAGGAAATTGTTCCACAGTGCCTGAATTGATTTTTGGTGGATCTGAATTCTCATTGCCGGACCTCATTCTTTATGATCTATGCCTTTATTAAACGCACGCGACGTTCGAGTGGCAATCACGCGACGTTCGAGTGACAATCACGCTAGACAGAAGCTTCTGGAAATTACTGGAAACCATCCCACAATTCTTGCTGCCAACGATTGGACTGCTCAAGGCAGAACGCGCAGTCTCGTAAACAGGTGATTCAATCATCAATCATGTCTCTGTTTGTTGTTTGGTCTGAAGGCAGACTAAAGCACTGTCCGTTAAGCGGGCACAAATACTTGCGGAACGTGTCCAGTTCAGCTCGTATTGTATGGATCCGAAGGTAGTTTCAACGACAAAGACAAATTAAGAAAAATCGACTTCACCTCACATGGAAGCGCATCTTAAAATTTTTTGTCTTGGGATGTCGTATACATGTGTTCTTTCCTAATTCTTAATCTAATGTTCATGGATTTTTTGTATTAATTGCGTAATCAGTTTTGTTAGGCAATGATTTTTAATTTAGTTTGTTTAGTAAATAAAACTGTTAGGTTAAGCTAATTTTCATCGAAATTAGTTGACTGGCATTAGTTTTCTTGGTTTTTTCCATTTAAATGTTTAGTAAATAAAAAATTCAGTTTAGTTTTTGCACGCTTATAAATAAACTAAAGCTAAGAAATTGGTTAATAAAGTTTTAATTTAGTTTCGGTTTATTTCTCTTTAGCTTAGCTTAGTTTTGCATTCTCTAAGCTTGGCTGATTTGGAAAGTTACCAAACTGATAGATGTAACACGAGTGAAGACTCACATTTCAAGCGCAAAAACTTTCGTTTATCATCTGTTGAATTGAAACGATAATGTTGTAGCTCTACTGCTCGAACACGGATGTGCTATGTGAAGTATCGACCATACCGTATGCTCGCGACCTCAAGGGAACTTTTCTGCCCTACGCGTGACTTTTAACCAGCTCGGGCCGTGCCTATTCAGTGCCGTTCACGAAATTAGCACTGTAGGGAACAATTTACGGAAAAGCACGACTGAACAATCAATCAATCTAAAACAACTTTTAAGCTATACGAAATCAACCAATCAGAGAAGAGTGAATTAGATTGAACGTTCAATCGAGTGCAGGGCCATACCGAGGGAGGCGGGGCTTTGCTGTACCTTGAGATTGCGAGCATACGGTAATAATAGATCGTGTCAGCAATTGCGTTTATTTCGAACGCCGGAAATTTCCGCGGGAATAATATATTTCCCCGTGGATTGCTCAAGGCAGAACGCGCAGTCTTTTATGCAGGTGATTCGATCATCAATCATGCCTCTATTGTTTGGTCTAAAGACAGACTACCGCACTGTCCGCACTGAATTTTGCTGTCTTGTAAGTCTCATTTAAAAAAAAAACGGAATTAATTCAATTTTTTAATGACGCAGCAATAGTGTAAATATGAACTTGGAATGAAATGTCATAACGCTTATGAGGTAAAACGGAACGAATAGTATTTTTTAATGTATAGTAATTCGTAAATGAAAATTCACCCTGCTGATGCGTAAGGAATTCTGTTAAAAAACGTGAAACCTTCCGTTAATAGTAACTAGGAGTGACAAAAATAAATTCAAAGTGGATTAAAATTGTTAGGAACTAATTTTTGGCTTTTAGATTTTTTGGCCGACTAAAAAACTAAACTGAAATTTTTAGTTACTAAAAATAAAAGTGGGAGAAACACACCAAGATTAGTGAATTAATTTCGACTAAATTAGGCTAAAAATTTTAGTTACTAAAAAACTAAACTAAAAATTCTCAGTTATTAATTTCTGATCGACTAAAAAATCTTCAATGGGCTTTTGTCTAATGCACCGACATAATCGGGCAACCTGTTGGATCAGCCTGTTGAATCACGTTGAAAATGTTTTCTTTACGTTATGCAGATTTATAATTCATTTTTGCCGGAAAATCGGTTTAACATGGTCGAATCTTTTTAAGAAACAAAAGCTAAAGTGGAGAATTCAGTGTCTCCAATTGTAAATTAAATACATTTTTCCGGTCTACAGTCATGGTCACGGGAAAGTCCATAAGAAAACACTGTCTGCAAAATTGGCCCAAAACAAGCAATGCGACGTCTTACGTTGCATAAGAACGCCGAGAGTTACGGACCAAAATTTTTGGTTTAGTTGAGTGAAGTCTGGCCGGTTTATTGTATGCTGCCTATAGTATGTGTCCAAAAAAAAGAAAAGAAAAAAGAGCAACAGACAGGCTCGTGATTTGGCAGACAGACGACAGACCAGACAGACAGGGCCAATCCTTATGTAACTTTTTCCCTGGCACTTCCGCGGTAGGAAAAATAAAAAATTGTTTTTGCACTGCCAACAGAGCGATATTTATATCGGATCAGAATATAGCGGGCGGATAGTTTGGAGAATACGTGGTAGTTTTTTCGCAGAGTTCGGAATATACCTTTGATTGAAGTTTTTTTTTCGTGCAACGAAAAAGTTTCACATTGAAGGTGAGCGATGAATAAATCCATCTTATTTGCTGTGCTGGTCGCGGGGACGGCATGCGTCCTCGTCTTGGTGGCAGCCGAGCAACCAACGCAAGCCAGTACCGCGAAACACCTCGTGAGGTCACCGGCAGTGGAAAGTCGTGAAAACAAGGCTCGTGCTGTCGTCGTGAAACGTCTCACCACGACCAAAAGCCGGAGAGCATTGCCTGTGAATCGTGTGCGCCAGCTAAGTCACCAGCGAGCGAATGGTCGGGGTATTTTCGGACCGGGTCCAGCAGGAACGGTTACGGTTACTATACCGAACCCTGACCCGATTACGCCCAATCCAGGTAACAACTACAGACCTTAATCAGTTATAATATTATTAAACAGTCTTAGCGATTACGCAATTTACAAGTTGTAGTAATAATTTTGGTGTGGCAGTGTATCTAGCTAGTTGAGTTGTTATGAGCCTCTCAAAGTTTCCCAATGGCTAGACAGAAATTAAATCAACCATTCAGCGACCACAATCAAGTAGGACTTGGTCTTATTCATAAAAAAATTATATTAAAGTTAAAAGTTATATGTTATATTATATTAAACTCCCTATTTTATTAAATAGAAAAAAACTTACGACAGTTGAAGGGTCGCAATTACGTAATTGTTAAGTTTGATTAAGTTGATTGGTTGTGGTCCCGCAGTTCATATTTGTTAGATATTGTGATGCGCGCGCCCCCGTGCCCATATTGCTTGTCCTTGAGCACCGGCTCCGGAGTGAGTTTGCCTGGGTGGGAATAGCCACCTCATCGGTTGGGGGGGGGGTGGAATTTTGCTAACAAAATGACTATTTATCCCGCAAGACCTTGCCTGTTTCAGTCGAACAATAACTACTCGAATTAGCGCTGCATGAGTTATAGCTTGTGGAAAGCCGAGATCCTCCCCCCACTCGCCGGTCCCCAGCGACTAATTGGAGAGAGAAAGGGTTGGGACAACGAATAAAAACTACGCGATTCCCTATACGTATTCATTAAGGGTAGGAACTACGTCTGTAGACCAAATGCCTAGGAAGTACCTAATCTTGCCGGATTGCGGCAAGGCAGTTCAGCGGGATAAAATGAAATAGAAATGCAGTGCCGCTATCTCCAATTTAATTTCGGTCTCTCGGTATTGCGAAAGACTCGTCGCGCATCTGTACCTCAAAACAAATGTTTGAGAACAAATGCAACTTATGAGATTTTGCAGGTGGGCCGACTTTATCAACTGCGACAACAACAACAACAGTAGACCCATCTTCGTCATCGTCTTCATCATCATCGTCAAGCTCGTCTTCCTCAACCAGTTCATCATATTCAGTTGTGTCATCGTCTTCATCTTCTTCATCATCGTCCTCATTCTCGTCCAAGTCGTCTTCTCAGTCGTCGTCATCGTCCTCTACCTCCTCATCTCAGTCATCGTCGTCGTCATCTACGTCTTCATCTCAGTCATCGTCGTCGTCATCTACGTCCTCGTCATCGTCATCGTCTTCATCAACATCATCGTCATCGTCGTCTTCTCAGTCGTCGTCATCGTCATCTACGTCTTCATCTCAGTCATCGTCGTCGTCATCAACGTCCTCGTCATCATCATCGTCGTCGTCGTCTACGTCCTCATCTCAGTCATCGTCGTCGTCATCTACGTCCTCGTCCTCGTCATCGTCTTCATCAACATCATCGTCATCGTCATCAACATCATCGTCATCGTCGTCTTCTCAGTCGTCGTCATCGTCATCTACCTCTTCATCTCAGTCGTCGTCATCATCATCTTCATCGTCGTCTACGTCGTCTTCTCAGTCATCATCGTCGTCGTCTACATCCTCATCTCAGTCATCGTCCTCGTCATCATCCTCGTCGTCCTCGTCTACGTCGTCCTCTCAGTCTTCGTCATCGTCATCTACGTCCTCCTCTCAGTCATCGTCTTCATCAACATCATCATCATCGTCGTCTACGTCATCTTCTCAGTCATCGTCATCTTCATCC